>JANHZU010007985.1:82031-94716 GCA_032468055.1 Acrochordus granulatus | reverse complement strand
AAATAGCATAATCAAATCCATTTCACCACTATATAGTTGGAAGCAACCTTAGCAATCTTCTAATCATAAACCAATCTTTGCTCAGTGTAGGATCTGTCAAAGCATTTTCAACAACTGGCTACTCAGACTCTGAAAACATCTAGTGAAGAAAACATACCCTTTCATGAGGCAATCTTTCCATTTAACTGTTCTTACCATCAAGAAATTCCTCCTTATGTTTAGCCTGAATTTACTTCGCTACATTTTCAATCCATTGGTTCTGGTCCTACATTTTGGGGCATCAGAAAATATGTCTAGTCTTTTTTTTTTTGACAACCTTTAGATATTTGAGGACTTCATTATATCTCTTCTTAGTCTTCTCTTCACAAATCATACTCAGTTCCTTTCACTATTCTTCACAGGAATTGATTTTTAGTCTCATCATCTTGGTGGGACTCCTGTGAACTTACTTTATCTTGTCCTTTTTAGACTGTACCCATAACTGTAGCCAGTGTTCCAAATGCTCCTAACAAGTTAAAGTCATATGAGTAGTAGTTTTCCTGTGATCTGAACTCTGTTTCTCACTAATGTATCTCAAAGGAATATTTTCCTTTTTAACAACTATAATCACAATGGGAACATGGGTTCAACTAGTGATATTAATGGGACACAAGAATCCTTTTCATACTATTATTATTATACTATTATAGATCTTACTCATCCCAGATTTGTGCCTTTCATTTTTATTTTTCGGATACAGGACTTCGTTTCTTCCTATAAAATCTTGTCCTGCTTATTTTGGACCACTGTTCAAACCTGCTAAAGGTTTTTGAATTGTCTCTTTCTCTTTTCTAATGATAGGTGCTCCTCCTAGTTTTGTGTAATCTGCATATTCCAATAATTGTTCCCTAAACCTTCTCATCTAAATAATAAAAATGTAGAACAGAAATTGCTCAAGACAGAGGCCTGCGCTACTCTATTCATTGCTACTCTCCAACCTCATGTGAAACCATTTATGCATAGCCTGGGTGTGGTCATTTTCCCAATCATATATCCATCTAAAAATTATTTCATTTAGTCTATATTTTATGATTAATGAATTAAGATACCAAGGAGATGCCATTCGATACTTCGCTGCAGTCAATGTGCACAGCATTCCACCATTATTTCTTTATTACAATATTTGTAAACTACCCCAATCACTTGAAACTGTGGATGGTAAGACAAGCAGAGAAAGACAGCAAGGAATACACACAGAATTGACAAATATAAAATATTTGTCATACAGATGAAATACAGACAGAATTGACAAATATAAAATATCTCCAAAGGAAGCATTCCCCAGAGTATAGGGCTTTACCTGAAAAGTCCTGCTACCTGATCATTAATCCCTGGAGTGAGTGGGACCCTCAGGAAACATCTCTTGATTTTAATACCAATGGTTGTGGTTACTAGTGAATAGGAAGCAGGAACACAGCTGACATATGATTACATACACATGGTAAAAATAAAGGCTTGCCTGAGATTTAAATAGGGAGAAACATCAATCCAGAATAGAACCCTAGTTCAGAGATGGAGGAGTCTGGTTAGCCAGTCTGGTTAACCAGTCAGTGTTGAAGAGCCAAGGCTGAGGATGCAAGCAGAAATTAAAGAGACAGGATCATGAATCTGAGGCTGATCCCAATAAATGGGGAGCTATTTGGGCTACTTGGCTCTCCAGGCTTTCCATTGTGTTTTTGCACTGCATTATGCTACTTAAATAGAGTTAAAAATCCAATAAAAGGAAAAGATTTGAGTATGTTTTGAAATTTGTTTCAAACTATTAGCTTGCTGCAAAGAGCTGCTGTCATAACAGGTCAGCTGATAGTACTGCAACTAAAGATGCACTCTGGAAATTGAGTTCAGATCTTCTTCGCATCTGTAATTCATTAATACACAAACTTTCCTAGGTTTCCCATATAGTTAACAAATGCCAGCATGGTTTTATATTAAATTGTAAGAATTTGGAACTTCATTTTTTTTGTGTTTAAATAATTTTAATTATTTAATCCTTTTAAATAATTAATAATCCTTTTATTAAAGATCACAATTACACAGATAAAAACTAATACAGACTACAAAAAATGAAAAATAGAAAGTGCAGAAAAGAAGAATATGTATGTGTGTGCGCACGTTTCATGCATTTATGGAAGCCTAGAAAAGAAAGATAGAATTAAAATATAACAAAGATAGAAGAGAAAAAATAAATAACTTGTCCCTTCATCACAACAAGAATAAACAATTTTAGCAACATGTCACTCTCTTAAAATATAGCAAATGATCTCTTTCTTTACATATTATATTTCTTATTTATAGATAAATCCTTAAAACCTCATTGTTCAGGCATGGTCAGCAAAAGTCCATTAAAAGTTACCAGAAATAACAACATCTATCTTAAACTTGATCAGATAAACCAACTTTATACTCCTTCCCTTTACTTTTAGCCTTTAATCCCTTCAAATAATGATCTAGAACTTGATTTCTTTTCTTTCTTCTTCTTTCTTCCTTCTCACCAAGTCTTTCAAAACTTCAACAGGTCTCCATTGTAAATCCAATATCAGAAAAATATCCAAAGCACTGTCCTGGTTTGTTATTTGTATGTCCTTTAATTATTAAGACATCAGTTGGTTTCATTTGTATATCCAGTAATTCATCTTTTTTCAGTTCATTCTTGTAACCAGTCATATTAAATCTTTGTTCAAATCTATTTTTACCGTTTCCAGTAGAATTTGTTTCTCTTCCATGAAATTACACACACAATCTATCTTTGGTGACTAACATTTTTAAAATTAACTTCTAAGTCCATTGTTCTTAAATATCCTTCAGTATATTCACTCTATTCTTTGTTTATAAGTCAAATAGGTGTTTCTTTTAATTATAATCTTTACTTCCTTCTCACTCCCTCAAGTGTCCAATCCTCAAAATACCATCCTATCAAAGCCCCACCCCACTCCTAAAATTCAAAACATCAACTATTTCCCATGAGAAATATTATTTCAGTTAATTTCAAAATCATATTTCAAGCTCGTCTAAACCCTTAATCCATTTATAACTTTCCAAAATAATGTTCTAATTATCTTTTGCTGTTTATTCCCCAAAATTGTTAAATCCTTAAACTTGTACTTGAAAACCTATTTTGTTGGGAACTGAAGAAATCTCACCCAATGAAAGCCATCAGACTTGTCATTCTGAAGGTTCTTAATGAAGAACCTTCAGAATTGGAAGAAGAATTGGAATTATATTTGAACAATATAATTCCAAAGATGGTTAAGAAATGTGCAACTGAGCTTTATATCCATATAGGCTATATTACGTACGACTGTAAGTGTAATTCCAATTTCTCAGTTTCGTGCTGCTTCAAAAATTCTGGTTCCTGTAGCCTACTCATGTGTAGCATCTGTCTGGAATATATATAGGCAATCCCATGATCTCTCCTTTCTCGGAAAGATTCCACTAGTTAGGATCCATCTTCTGGTTGCCGATTTTGGCCATAATGTCACCCCCGCTCTTTCAGATATTTCTAAGACACCATGTTCTCACCAGAAGTCATCCTGCCTGTTTTTTTGCGGGGGGGGGACAAGATGGTGCATAAGGATGCCACCCTCTTATTAGCTGCTGATCAGCATGCAGTTTTGGGAGAAAGCAAGTGTTCTAAATTATATACAGAACATGTCCTTTGTTTCATTACTTGGTCATTCTTTCCTTGGAATTTTGGTTTTACCAATTTAGCTGTCAATATAGGATGAGGCTGTTAATAATCCTGTCTCTTTCCAGGGTGAAATCATCATCATCATTTTGGAAGGCAGCACAGCTTTGACACATTAAAATTGTTTTTCATTTCATTTTAAATCTAATACCAAAAAAAAAAAAAACCCACCCCTGGACCTTATCTTCTGTATCACAGCATCATAGAGAAACCCAATGCCACAACTTCTGAACCCCCATGTTGGGCTGGAAAAACAAATTCAGTATCTACTTTTTCTCAAGAAACATTCATTGCTTGATTTTTTAGATATTAATTTTATGCCCCCAAGGCCTGACTTCTTCCACAGAAACGTCACAGATTACACATTTTCATTAGATGCCTGTGCAAAGCAAAGTATTTCTTCAAGGTATTATACATTCCTCTTAAATTACACTGGTTCTCATCTTGGGATAGTTTTACATATTACAAGGGAATAAAAGGGGAGAGCAAACCAGGTAACTTGCATCTTCCCTACCTTAGTACTTTTGTATGACCCCAAATCACCCTTTGGTGAAATATATGAGCTCCAATTCCACTGTTACCCAGAATATTTACAATTCCTTTCCCTCCATTGGTACATAATTTGCAAAGCTTCTTAGATGTTAAATGGAATTATGGTTAGATAATTATTAGCTATGGTTTCATAATCCAGCAAAGTTTGTCACAGTTGAGACTCTCTGACATCAGACATAAATCACAACCTAGTCCCATTCCACTAGTCACAAGAAACATTTTCTGGACTCTGTCTAGTGCCTTTATGAATGTTATGAATAAATTTTTGCTATTTTTTATCAGAGTTATCAAAAATCAGATTTTCAAGTCTACTACATAAGCACAGATTTGCACAGCACTTTGTTCCAAATAAATAGTTTTGAAATCCTTCTTGAGCTCAAGCATGTAAACAGTTCTCCTAAATGCCACCAAAGTTTTTGTTGAGGAACTTTGATGCTTTTTCAACAAAAATGTCCTCTCCCACCCACTCATCCTCTCTTCTCCCACCCCTGAAGATTTTGGCCACTTCACCTTAATTTTATATTTCATGTTACTTGCTTTGTGGGCTTACAACAATGAAAGGGTAGTCAAGAAAACCAGAGGAAAAACTGCATTTTGAAAGATGTCAATGAGCTCTACATTTGTGGCTTCAGAGCCCCATGCACCTGCCTTTTACAATCGGAAATGGCCACCACAAACTTAATAGCAGTTGCCCCAAAGGATAGTTTTTTAATAATGCAGATTATGATATTATTAAATAATGGTAACTATTAAATATTTTAGAATAATTTAAAGCAAATTAAAAATAAATTAAATTAAATTTCTCTTAAAATCAGGGCATTTCCAGGAGGATCAAAAAAGGCAAGAACACAAAATATGTGATGCATATCAAAAAGAAGATCTACTTCTTTTTGATATGCATTACACATGGTTTGACCAAACAGTTGTCACCAAAAAGTCAGTTAACTTGACTTTTTTGCCCTCTTAGGATTCCGCTGCCCCTATCCATATTGGAAGGGGACCTTTACTGTACCACTCAAAAGTCCACTGTGCCCCTGCTTTAATGTTTTACTGTCACATTACTGGAACATTTTATTGGGAGGTGCCCAAAATTGGTTATAAGTTGGGTAGACATATAAATGCTTTAAATAAACAAACATCTTTTGCTTTGTCCCACTCAGTATGAGAACAGAAGACTCCCCTAAAAAATTGAAGCCTGTTTTCTCAAAGTTAGAAATATTACATTAGCGTGCATACATAATAATTATTCTTAAGTTACAAACTGTTGGCATAAAATGTTAATATTAAAAACTTATTAATTATTTGTAAAAAATTATTACAAAGACTGCAAATGTGAGTAAACAAAATACAGGCAGCTTGAGACAAAATATTATGAACTATGTTATTGTTATCTAATATGATCAGATGGTGGTAGTGGTAGTGGCCATTGGTATTCTGGGAAGCTAACTTTCAGCACACTAAGAAAATTATTTATTTATTTATTTAACTTCAGTGCCACCCATCTTACATATATCCATAATTTGATATGACAGTTATTGATGCTGATGAAAATACTTATGCTATGTTTATGATAAGACTGGATCAAGATTTAAGAAAGGTGCAATATAATCAATGTAAGGGGGCGCGGTGGCGCAAGTGGTTAAGAGCTCGGCTTGCTGGCTGGAAGGTCAGCGGCCTGGGATCGTGACCCAGCGTTGTCGTGCAGCAGGGCAAGCACCTGCTGTTCCGCCCCAGCTCCCGCCCACCTAGCGGTTCAAAAGCGCGCGAGCGTGAGTAGATAGACAGGTACCGCCCTGTCCGGCGGGAAGGTAACAGTGTCCGTGTGCCTTAGGCGTCCAGTCATGCCGGCCACATGATCACGGAGCCGTCCCAGGACGAACCTGGCTCTTTGGCTTAGAAATGGAGATGAGCACTGCACCCTAGAGTCGGTCACGACTGGCAGGGTCTCCTTTACCTTTATAGTAACAGAATGTCACAAATATTACTATGTTTTATTCCTTTCCCCCAATATCATGTGAATTAGGGAGGTGTCTGCATACCACCTTCTTGTTTTGAATTTAAACCATGTTTTCCTTATCTCTGTCAAGGAAAATTCCCTGTTCTCTACCCAATATGAATTAAAAGTTAATTTCATTCTCCTTCTCCAAATGATAGTATGCTATAGTGCATATTTAACTGAATAATTGAGTTTATCTATATACGATTGTTTGGGGCGTAAGCTTACACAATCAAGGTTCTTTAATTTATTATGACAGAGTAGATGTAATTTTATAAAAATATTAGGGTTTCTTTTCTCTCAGATGTCACTAATCCAAATCTCCCTGGTAAAGTTGCTTTAAACAAAGAATAAATATATGACATATCATGGATAAGAAAATACTTTGCATATACAATTGTTCCTGGAACAAATGAAATCAGAATCATGAAATTCCTCTCCTTCATATCATCCATGACATTAGTGCTATAAGAAAATCCATGGTAAGTCAAGCAAAGTTGTACAGCAAACCCAAAAACACACAAACACAATCCATACTTTGCTGCTTCCCTGAGATCAGTTACATTCCGTGTTTTTCCTCTCCCATCTTTGAAAGTAGTTTGATTGGCCACAGTCAGAACACCATTTTTAGTAGAGAAATCAGGAAAGCACCTCTTAAGAACTGTTAAAACAAAAAGTTATATGTCTTTTTATTATGATTCACATCTGATACTGAAGTGCAACAAATGAAGACCAAATTGCACTAAAATTTTATCATATTAAAGGACTTCTAGTAAGAAACTGTATGAGTTTAAAGCAGTATATGTTATATAGTGTATAGTTTATATACAATATATGTTTTATTCAATATACTAAAAAATGCAATTAGTTTCACTGGGAAGAATTTAATATTGGTATCTCAGCAAGTGACAGTCTTCAACCATTGCTTCTTCCTGAAGCAGCTAACAGGAAGGCAAGAATTACATCTTTATTTCCTGACCCTGTTAATTGTTAAGTTTCCTCAACCCTATTTACATTTTTAATGTAATACAAATGGAATATACTTGCATTTTAAATGCAAAACTGGAGTAAAAATATTTATAGTTGGTTGGCTTGAAGACTTTTTAAAACAGAAAGCTCACATGAAGTAAGTAAATGTGCCAGTGGCCACATAACGTATCACTTTTGGCACAATTCTGGCAACCTTATACTCTACTGTACTTGTACAATGAAGTTGTTGAGTAAGCTTTTTTGCTATTCTAGTAGTTCCTTCCTACCCCATACATTTTTCTCACAGTTCCTGTCCTTTCTCTAATTTCCTTTCTTTTTAGGGATAATGTTAAAGATATTTTCTAACAATTTTAGGATTGTGATAGCTTTTTCAATCATTGAAAAATCAACCATCACGTTCATCAATCTATCATCACCTTCAGAAACCCCATAGGTGACAGTGGAGAAAAAACCCAATCATTTTAAACAACTGCCTGCACCCAACAGAATTCAAAATTTTCTTTATGCAGTTGCTCATAAAGAAACCACTTCCTTACTTCTTTGTTCCCGTTCCTGCTATTATTATTATTAAACTGTATAATTTTATACAATTACATAAAGTAATTTAAAAATATACACTGCTTCTCTTACTGTCAATGTTCTTATTTGCAAAAGGAAGACTGGGCATAGCTGTGTAAGTTTTGCATTTCTACTTTCCTGTAATTTTTGTTCCTATGAATAAAATAGTTTATATGTGTGGGAAAATACTGTATTTTAGGTTAGGTATGTGTCTACATTTTATAACTATTAACAAATTATAATATTGTTACATTTTTTTCCATCACAGCAGTTATTGTAGTTTTGGGCTTCTTTGCGAACTGATATGTAAGATAAAGCAAAAATAGAGATTAGATTCATTTATCTATTTTTCACCATGATTTATTGAATAAATCACAACAGTCTGGGTTTGCACAACTAACTTACAAACCATGCTATATTAATATCCATGTTTCAATTTGTACAACTGGAAGAAAGAAAAACCAACAATTCACATTGTTGTGAAGTGTTTTGTGAATCCAAAAGGAGACATTACAAAAAGGAAAGGATGCTCATCAAACTAGAGTGAAAAGGAAAGGGATAAGAAACAGTTCGAGAAATAAAGTAATTTGCATAATATTGCTTAGCTCAAAAAGGAATAACATAACAGATATACTGTATATGTATGTACATTATATATGAAAGAAAAGGAGAGCATATTCAGCAGAGAACAGCAGAAAGCACCACATCTCTCAGCTGCTGGCTTTGTCTTCCTGAAAATATTGTTCCACTCTATTCATGTAAAAAAAAATTAATTAAAACATGGGTGTTTGATTACTTCTTTTCTTCTATGCTCCTTATCAGGCAACTAGAGACTAATTCATTAAGTTGAACTTGGTTAACTTTCTTCTGCAGCAATTAATCCCAAATATTTAAGTTTTTTGTTTAAAGAACTACACCATTTGTTTAAAGGAGCACTTGAGTTTTTGTTTAAAGCACTACACCATTTGTTTAAAGGAGCACTACAATATGGATGGGTAGTAATATTTTAATTAAATAATAAACTGGAATTTTAGAAATAAAACAGGCAAGAATGGCTTAGATTGCTTTGCAAAATTGACTGTGCAATCCTGTATATCTATGCTAAGGCAAGTGAGACGTGAAAAAAAGACTGCACACAATATCACATGTCTGTATCTTATTCAAGGGTGTAGTAACTGGTAGTTGGGGTACATAATTGGTTTGTTATGCAGTAGCTAGAGGAAAGATATAAAATGTGAAATATTAGAATTCAAAATACGGTGCATTAACTGTACCAGGAAGGATTGTGTTAAATTGTTACAAATAGACATATACAGTAATTTGAGTTCAGTCAAGTTTCCTTCTATGACTCAAGCCACATGTAGTATTTTGGGATTTTACTTAGCAGAATGTATGAATCATGTATGAACCATGGTTTCCAGCTTATACTTAATACATATCGACAAATCACAGTTAAAACAAACTGCTTTATCATAAGGTATAAATCTAATATTTATCTGATTTATCCATTAAATCCCTTAAACTATGACCTGGAATTTTAGCTCAGAATGTCTGAAGACTCAGAAGAGAATAAATGTGCTAGTTTTCAGCTCTGTCAATGTTACCATACCCAGATAAATACACAGATACTTACAAGGTCGGCTTGGAATAATCATAGAAGGACAATCTTCATCACGCATAACTTGGGTCACAGACTAAAAGTCAAAATAAAAGCATAAACTGAAATGCTACTTGGGCCACAGACTAAAAGTCAAAATAAAAGCATAAACTGAAATGCTGAAAAAAAATCATTTAAAAAAACATTCCATTTTTTAATGTCAAGAATTAACAAGTTGTTATAAATTATTGGTTAGAATTTCAGTGAAGTTCATGTCTGACTAGCATCCTATTACTGAGAAAAAGGAAGCAGTAGGATTCCAGTTGTGCCTTTGAACAAAAAATATTTGAACTCGTAGCTTTGTCCTAATTTCAGAACTAAATTACCTTTTAATACAATTAGTGTAGGACTGAAATCAAGGCTTGGTAAGAGCTTTTCAATATGAGATAATTAGAGAACAATTTAATTTTTGAAAGAATAGAATAAGTTGCTTCAAACCAGTGATCTGACTGCAAATTAATTTGTTAATTCCAATGATTTGTGCCTTTTGCTTTAAACCATCATTGAAATAAAGCACTGCAAGTAAATCCCTAAACTGAATTGACAGTGGAAGTGGCAAAAAGCCAAGACAGCAGGTGAAACTACATGATAAAGGCATCACTTTTTTGTAATTGCATTAACACTGTAAGATGTACAAAGGGCAGGACCTTGATCACGTGGTCACAAGCCCCTTTTTTGCTTCCCCCCAGCCCTCTCCTGAATGAACCATATGTAAAGTATTGTGCTATTAATTCTTAAGTGAAAACTGAACATAGCTATTCATTTCTAATTTTTTGACTTGGGATTTTCCATGTTCCTGAATTTTTTGTTTTGTGATTACTTAATCCCTTACTCCTACCCAGCTGTTGATGCATGTTGAAATTCAACCACCCTAGTAAAAAATAGAGGAGGAAACATTGAAAAATGAGCCTATTTCTCCTAATTCAGATGTACAGTGCAAGTCAGCAAACAAATGTGGAAAGCGACCTTGTGGGTCGAAGAAGGGAAGAAGAAAAGGAAAGATTTCTATGAACTGTGTTCATGCAATTTGTGTGTGTTTCTCCCTTAAATTTGTCCCTCTCACTCTTTCTTTTGTTGTTCAGTTGTGCAGTCGTGTCTGACTCTTTGCAACCCCATGGACTGCAGCACGCCAGGCCTCCCTGTCCCGCACTGCCTCTCATGCCCATCATATGCCCATCATACCGACCATGCTGTCTAACCATCTCATCCTCTGCCATCCCCACCCCCTTTTGCCTTCAATCTTTCCCAGCAGTACAGTGTTTACCAATGAGTCCTCTTTCTTTACCTCAACTCAAATGTTCTGGAGCAGGGAGTGAATCTGGATCAGACAAGGACACTCCTTCTTTATAAATACAGATGTTTAACTGTTGCATTGCACAATATTTGAATCACATTGTTCTGCATTGTCCAGTATATTATAAATGCAGGGCTTGTTTTAAAATAAAGCTGACCAGAAATTTACGGTCAAGGAACCAACAGTCTAGATCCGACTATATTTTTAGAGTCAGCCAGTGTTGCAGAGTAATTAAGGTACAATGGAGGAGGTCAAGTTTCAAAACCATTCAGTCAGTGGAAATGCATTGGGTGACAATCACTATCTCTCAGCCCATCCTATCTCATAACATTGCTTTTGTCGGGACAATATGCAGGAAGTGCTCCACATAAACCGCTGTGAGCTCCTGGAGGTTGTACAGAAATAAATTCAATAAATCCAAATAAATTGCATTTTAAGCGGTAAGGTGATTGCATTCAGACTGGTCTCTTTGAGGAGACATTCATCTAATTATTATTTTGAATGTTTTGTATTCTATTTATCTTTATTTATTTAATGCTTTTCCCACTTTCCCAAAACTGCCAATAAAACTCAGTAACTGGATAATTCCAACCTGGAAGTTAATAAATACAACAAAAATTGTGGGAAGGAGGAAATTGGAATAGCTGACTTGTTTGCTCGAGAATGATAGGAACATTTGCATTGGAAGCTAACAGCAATAACTTTGCTGCTACTAATTACAAAGACAGCCGTACAAGATATAAATTTGCGACAGACAGTTTTTATTCTTGACTGATCAAAGATGCATCTAAACTTACCTTCCGTGGCTTAGTAAATCCAGGCTTGCAGAACTGTTTGTAGTATTCCCAATAACTTCTGTAGGAAGATTGCATTTCTATGTAGGTTGCAAATCTGTCTGGGCACTTTGAAACACAAAGCTTTAAGACAAAACCAAAAACCTGACTGAAATAGCAATGGAGGATGAGAAGGTTGTATTACTGAAGCATCTATACAAAGAACTGTCATCTCTAAAAGCGCTTCTTTTTTTTAACAAATAGTTCACTGAGCAAAGCATTTATACAGTATTCACATACAACAATTTCTTCTTCTTTTTCCTCTGTTTTGCAGTATCATAAGAACCAAATGAGAAGGAGCAGAAGGATTATGAAGAACTATGGCATTTCCCCTGGTATTCCTTCCTGTCCTGAACATCCGATAAATAATTTTTTAAAAATATTTTCTTAAATAATCCCTCCTCCCCAAAGAAGATATTTGTATCCTTTGCAGCAATTAATCAAGCTGGCAATGTAAATCAGGAGTACATAAAATCTTTGTTTTTCAACTTTGCAGTTGGCCGGTTCATTTTATTGTCAAGAGCAGTAATGGCAAACCTATGATACGTGTGTTAAAGGCGACACGCCAGTGTTACCAACCCTGACAGCATCCATTTTCAAAGGGCTGCCCCGTTTTCAGAGGCTGCGTGAGGAGGAGATGAGCTCGCACGCGACTGCTGAGGCCTCCGAACACCACGTGAGAAGGGGGCTGTTGCTTGTGCATGGTTTTCAGAGGCCGAGGCTGCAGAAGAGCGTTCTCTGAAGCCGCTTAAAGAATGAAGGTCTCACGCGGCCTGAAGAAGCCTCGGTTGGCTGCAGAGGCCTGTCAACAGAGAGGGAACCTCGCCTGAAAGTGAGTGGCACACGGCAGATCCTGGGGAGTGCTGGGCCTCGGGGGCCACCCCGCCATTCGGAATGGCGTGAGGCAGACTTTTCCTCAAAAAGAGCGATGGGACTAGGGCTGAAGCTGAGGCCGAGGCCTAGGCCTCTGCGTCAGGCCCAGGCTCCGTGCCGCTGCTGAACGCCCTTGTTCGGGTAGAGATAGAGAATTATTTTTCGTTTCTTCGGGGGCGGGGGGGGGAATAACATGCCAACAGAGTCA
>JANHZU010007985.1:57399-67414 GCA_032468055.1 Acrochordus granulatus | reverse complement strand
GTACATCTGGTAGTTCTCAGTTCACATACTGCTGAAGCCTAGCTTGTAATATCTTGAGCATAACCTTGCTAGCGTGTGAAATGAGTACAATTGTACAGTAGTCTGAACACTCTTTGGCATTGCCCTTATTTGGGATTGGAACATAAACTGACCTTTTTCAGTCTTGTGGCCACTGTTGAGTTTTCCAAATTTGCTGGCATATTGAATGCAGCATTTTTACAGCATCATCTTTTAGGATTTTAAATAGTTCAGTTGGAATACTGTTACCTCTGCTAGCTTTGTTGTTCGCAATGTTTCCTAAGGCCCACTTGACTTCACACTCCAGGATGTCTGGCTCTAGATCAGCAATCACAGTATCATGGTTATCAGGGACATTTAGATATTTCTTGTATAGGTCATCTGTGTATCCTTGCCATCTCTTCTTAATCTCTTCAGCTTCTGTTAGGTCCCTACCATTTTTGTCCTCATCATGCCCATCTTTGTATTGGTTAGTCTTCAGATGGAATAGAATCAGAATGTCAGGGCTCTAGGTTAGACTGGGAGGTCTTGGAAGAAGGTAATAGAGACTATTTCCATTTGGTGGGCAAAAAAACAAGATAGACATATCCCTGATGTCATTAGGAATTAACTTAAAAGTGACTATTTGTTTTAAAATCTAATTCCTTTTAGTCCAAGTATATCTAGATATCTATTCATCCAATCTAAAATCTGGGATTGATGCTGGTGAGAAGACTTATTTTCCAATTAAAGGGTTTAAGATCGTAACTTTTAGATTCCTCTGCTTTTTTCCATAGGCATTCATTTTCACAAGAGGAGAAAGAAATATCAAAGTATTTCAGAGACACCTTTCCAATTACAAGATGGCAACTTAAGTGTGCCTGGAAAACAATTTGACAATTTTAGAAATGATTCTTACAAATAACTTGGTCTACTAAAGGGATCACATAATAAATAAGGACACTGAAAAAGAGGAAATGCATCATGAAATAAAATGCGAAAAAGGATAGGTGGGAGATTTGTAGAACTTGCACATATTAATGTGGGTTAATTCTTCTCACCAAAGGAATGGATTCGCCCTCTACTTAGTAACTCCCTACGCAGTCTTAACATTTGTTCAAGAGGCCAGAGGTGAGCAAACCTGAGGACTTGCCTGAGAAAAGAAGGGAAATTCCCATATCATGACTTCTGGTCTGAGATTATTTATTTATTTATTAAATTTATATGCCGCCGGAATCTGAAGACTCTCGGCGGCTAACAACAGTCAAAAAAACAATATATTAAAACAATTAAAATACAAATTAAAAAAACATTAGGTTATATTATATTTGTGATTTTATTTAAGTTACTATAATTTAGATAGAAGTCCAATGTGTAATGGAGAAGACTGCGTCCATTCAAAGGCAATTTCAAGACCTGACTTCTCTTACTTATAGCTCTTTTTTCTAAACAAGTTTCAAACTGGGCAGCCTTTCTGATGAAGAATTGTAGATTCTTGTTTAAAAAAAGATACATGGCATGGCCATCCTACATACGATGTCAGATAACTTTGCTGGGTAATCTGAATGAACAAATCAGCATCATCTTACAAGGTGAATATTGCAGTCTTTTATCTTCTTTGTATCATCTAGTTGGGTTCATCTAAAAATGAATTACTGTAATTCTGACTCCATCCCTTGCTTTCAAAGCAACAAGATCCCAAAAAGTTTGAAGTGGTGATGTTAATCTTCATAGAGGTAAGATATTACATGTGTGTGACCTAAACTATTGCCTTCACATACCTGTGAAAATAATGCATTACTTCATACTAGATTAGATCTAAGTTAGATATACTTAGATCCTGTTGATATACCATTAAATGAAAACCTTATTAAGTGAAATCTCATTCACTGCACTAGAAACTAAGTTCACATAATTATCTTGGATCCCATCCATTGTCTTTCCAGTAAAGTAATGAATCATATGGCTGTACTGTATTGTTGATCTAAAACTGAAATTAACCTGACTATTTGACCAATTTTGTATCAAAAGGCTAAAAGATATGATGCCAGAAGATGAGCCCCTCAGGTTGGAAGGTGTCCAATATGCTTCCAGGGAAGAGCGGAGAGCAATTACAAGTAGTTCCAGAAAGAGTGAAACCAAAAGGATGCTCATCTGTAGATGTGTCTGGAGGTGAAAGGAAAGCCCAATGATGTAAAGGCCAATATTGGCTACTTTAACTGAGAACTGCAGAAATCTCAGCTGGCCTAATTATTTGTGGTTCTTTTAACTGGAGATGAGGAATGTCTGCATACACCCCATTAAGATGTAGTGGAGCAGAGGTTTTCAAACATTATAACGCCCTTGCAATCAAAAGTTTTTTTAAAAAAATCTCAGAATGCTTGATCAAGAGGAAAAGCTATCATGAGAGAAAATAACCTGCATTTGAATTTTCCTGTCGTTTCTTTTTCCTTGTGGAAACCTATCAGATTCTTTTGAAACCTTAGACTCGGTAGAACACAGTTTGAAAAATCATGCCTGCTTATCAACAGACACCTACCTCTTCACCTAGATTTCTTGTGATACATGTAATGCTTTCTGTTGGATTAGAAATGGCACAAAGAACTTCAAGGTTTTCTGGGAGGTCATGAAAGAAGAAATCATAGTTTGAATGTCATGCAATATGAGAAAGTAAATCCACACATGGTTTGGGGGAGGGATTGTCTTTTCCAGTTATCTCCAAGGAGGTATTGTGAAATACAGTGATGCAAATGTAAATCCCTGAAGAGGAAAGAGGAGAGAAAGTAGATGTTTTCCTTTGCATTTATTTTTACTAAAAGGCAATTCTAAATTGAAATATTATCCAATTCATAATAGTTTAGTAATTATAGATTAGATTGTTAAATACCAATGAAATATTTGCCCCTATATTTTACAACACATGGTTTACATGAAGTCAACACAGTTGAGACATTGAGTAATTTTTGCATATTTCTCAAAATATTTCAAGATTGCAATTCAGCCATGCCCTAGTATGTTTTTAACACTGTATGAAAACAAGATGGGAGAAAAAGTTGCATTTCCAGATTAACATGTGTCACTGAATGAGGAATCATTTTGTATTATTACCAAATCCACACACCTAATATTTCTTCCATATAGGATTGTCCGATAGTCTACTACTATGTTGGAAATTATTTAAGGTGTTGCTGAAAAATAACATTCTGATCCAATTTCTATTTTATTTTGTTGTATTCACCTATCCAGGAACATAACTAAGCAGCATGTATAGAAAGTGGTCTGTAGAATGTATACATATGACTATATGTGTATCCAAAATTGATCCTTGCATATTTTCTCCAGAGACCTAACCAGTAGAAAATGAAGGAACAGCAAATTAGAAAACAGAGGGGATGCTAGAATCCTCTAAAAATGTACTGCTAAGATACTGTTAATTTGTGGTGAAAAGATTGTATTGTTTTTGATGGAAGCATTGTGAGCCTCAAAATAGCACTTTGTCTGCATGTGGAATGGATTTCTTCATTAGACAGTCAATTAGCTGGCAGTTCCAAAACTTCAAAGAACTCAGAATTTCTCTCTCCATGCAGGATCAGTCTCCATTCCCACATGCTGGCTGGTCAGAGAAATGGGGATGGCAACTTCTCTTGATTGGTGCAATGCAGTTTTTGATACTACTAATTACACTTAATTAGTCCTTCCACCATTTAATTAAAACTGGCTTCTAATGATTGTGCTTTCTTGGCAGGCTGTTTGGGACCACTGGGAATTGTGCTGCCTGCAGTAAGCTGATCCCTGCCTTTGAGATGGTGATGAGGGCCCGAGATAATGTTTACCATTTGGACTGCTTTGCCTGCCAGCTTTGCAACCAGAGGTGAGGACATGGGGGTTTACATGAATTGTTTTTTTTTAAATGCAAGCTATTTTCACGTCTAGAAACAGTAAAGTCTGTTCTCTGTTTGATCTCCCTCACCTTCTCCCAGGCTCTCAAATTGCTACTGCTGGGCAAAATGATTTTACCTGCTAATTGAATGCTGGAGCCTTTTCCCTACAGCTCTCTGACTCATGTGTGGAATTGCTGGTAGGCTGGATTGTTGAAGGGATTCCCCCCACCAAAACTGGGGTTGCTGTGAAATAAGCCAGCAGGTGGTGTTAAGCAGAGCTAAGGCAACTGAATGAGCAGCTTCAAAGCTAAGCTTCTCATCAGTCTACTAAACATCCATTGATAGAAAGATTATTGGCACAAATACTTATAAAATCAAAATTGCTTAAGTCACGCAAGTGGGCTGACACAAATGTTAGGTCAAAATGAAGCAAAGAAAATGCCCTTTTCTAAATAAGCTCTGACAAAGCCTTAGCAGGGAAACTTCACCCATCAGCTTGCTGACTAGCATCTTCCCACAGTTTAAGATTATGTAGAACATATAGTATGCGTCTAAAAGATAGATATTACAGACAAAATGAGGTAGGTATTCTGACATGGTTCTGTCACCGTAACATTGATACCTCACAGATTTTCATGTGTCTACTTGGCTTCCCTGTTTTGCACAGATATAAGTAGAAGCTTTCAAGCTTTTCATACTGCTGGCCCTACTCCTTCCTGTCACATATCGGTGGAGACATCTGCTCTGTCCAAGTAATGCTTATGCCAATCCGTCCACACAATTTGGATTCCTGATCCCATGAAAACTGAGTTCATCTGTAAGCATGGACAGTCCTGATACCTGTGTGAGACATCAAGTCTACGGCCAACAAGAACTCTTTTCTTCTTGTTTAGACAGCTCTGTTTTGTAAGTAGGGCAGGAAGGATGTTTACTGCTAAATCCATAGACAGTAGTTTATGGTCACAAGGAGCATTAGGATTATATATCTGCCATTCAGAAGCCATGGATTTTCTGTGTCTGTTTCTTCTGGCCCCCTCTGGTGGAATGATTTAGCTTTTTAATGTTGTCAGAGTCATTTCTCCTGACTAAATGTACATCAGAAGTTAGAGCATGAGTGAGAATATGCTGTCATTTTGGGTGGCTTTTATTGAAGGGACTGTAACAAGCACAAAGCTGGCATTATTTGTTTAGAATAGGCTGCCTTTCTGTTTGAAAGAGGCAGGTACAATCAATCAAGTTGTCCAATTTGATGGGCTATTCTGTTGAGGCTATAGTGACATCTAGTGGGTTTAAACAGAGGGTGTTGGGTTGGGTTTTTTTATTTTTGGTATAGTAAATACCTTTTCTTGGAAAATACTAAAAAAAATTAAGATCTTACTAGTGACTTTGATTTTAAATATATTGGTAGTACCTTTGCCAAGGTCATGTGGAAAAATCAACAATGGGTATTGGGTAGAAAGAAGAAAATAATATTTCTCTTCTCTCTTTGTCCTTGCACTTTGCCCATAAAGTCTCAAGTTTCTAAGAACTGACAATAAAGAGAAAATAGTTTTTAGGTGTGTTGTATGGAGAAGATATCAAGTGAAATAAAATAAAGCCAGAATTTTTTTACTATTTTTCAGATTATAACTGCACTGCATCTCATTTGCATCTCACTATGAACAGAAATCTCCTTAATTCAAGTACATAAGGCATCTTTCAGTCTTTCAATACACTAACACGAACAATAGCTAGATTTATCTATTGAACTGGGTTTCCAGAAATGGAAGAAGAATGTACTGCCATTATCAGTACATGCGTGTTATATTGCATTAGCTGGAAATGTGTTTCTGACCACATTATAAGTTGGTTTCTTGTATCTAGCAGGAGAAAGGTTTAAAAAATCACACTCAGTTCCTCTCTACCCTGAGTAAAGTTAACTTAGAAATTTTTAAGATGATAGTCTGTAGACTTTGAAATTTCATCATTCACCCAGCCCTGTCCAAAGGTGCTTTTTTGAATGATTTTCTCTAATATGTCACCCAGATGTACAGTCAGAAATTAAACCCATTTCAGATACTTGTCTGAGCTGTTAGCACACTGCTTTTTAAAAAACACATGCGCACGCACAAATTCAAAACTACTTCAGCACTCTGTTTCCATTAATTATCTGCTGCAGTGCTGTTAGTGTTACTGTCAGCGTTAACTGTTACTTCTAAAATATTTCCTGGCAATAATTCTCTCGCAATTTGTTAAAGGAGAACTAGATTTGGGCTCTTCTCTTCCCCACCTTTTTTTCTTTTAAATACTCAGCCTCATTTCAAGATTTATAGGCAGCATTTAAAAGAATCTTAAAGGCAATTTACCTGCTGTTTTTTTTAAATACACATGAAATGTTACTCATTGAAACATATGGGCTTGGATCATAAGTGCCTGCGAGCATAACCCCAGCCATGAGATGCTGTTGTTGGTTGAAGGAAAAACCTATGATTTTCACCAGTTCTGAATCCCTGAGGCTCCCTGAGCATGTGTCCCAGAAGGTTAAAACACTCTGAGTAGCTTCCTTCTTCCTTCTCTGCTAGTGGGCGACATGTAAATGTATGTCTAGTTACAACACACAGTGTGTTGTAATTTAATCCTATTTTAGGAGTTGTTAAAGGTATGTGGCTTTGAATTATGTGCATGTTAAGTACCATGTAAAGCATCTCAAATGGTAGTAAGGGGAATTTCTTGCTATGAGATACAGGAGGCAGCCATTCTAGGGGCGCAGGATAATAATTATGACTGTGATTATGTTTATGAATGCTTTCTGACAACTATCAGGTCAGATTAATTGTTCATCCAGCCCAACACTGTGTGTTGGTAGATCTTCTGGGTCTTAAGTTGAGACCTTTTTCTTTTCCTGTTATTCAATCCTTTATTGAATTTGCAAGACCTTCTGTTTGTAAAGTACTGTATATACTCTATCTCTCAGCTGTGTTCCTCCCCCTGTAGCTGATGTAGGTCAGACTTGCTGAATGTAGCAGTGGAATTTTCTCTACAGTCCCAGCTCAGAGTGAGTAATGGACTATTCTGTAAAATGAAAGTTCTACTTTTTACTCATCTCCTATGCTCCCATCCACATTCTGTTCCCATCACAAGACAGAATGTTCATGCTGCAGAGCTGACTAACTTTCCTTCTATTCAGCAGCCTCTCCCACCCTTATGTGATGGATTTCCTGCTGCTAGCATGATCGTACTTGCTCAGGATGATGGCAGTAGCCACAGTGCAACTTAATTAGAGGAAGGAGTGCATGTTGAAGAAGGAGGAGATGCACCAGAGAGGTCTACTGTGCATTTTGTAATCTTCTGTGTTTACTCACATACTCATGAGTATCTCATGCTTTGGCAATGTACAGAGTAGTGTCGTGAACTTTGATAAATGAAAGCCATTACATATTCTCAAATATATAATAAATATATTTTTGGAGGGACAAATCAAAGAGCAGGATTCAAAGAGCCATTCTCTAATAGTTGGTTCGAAGAAGGTAATTCATTCATTATTTTTTAAGGTGGGCAATAAAACACAACTGAGCTCATCACAAGTTTTTAGTTCTTACCATAATAGAAATGTGGTTACTTTGTAAGTGGTCGTGGTTATTTGGTCCTTCTTTGGCAAAAGAATTAAAATCTGATTTTAGTGCTCATGACTACTAAATATTTTGAGATAATTCCTATTTTATTTTAATAATACTTTTAAAATGATTGAACTTGAGATTATGACTTTTAATCAGCTCATAAATAATGAAAATGGACTACTATAATTATAAAGCATTTCTCAGCTTAACCCATGTTTTTTGGGGTGTGAAATAAATTAACATGAATTTACTTTTGTTCAAGTAAGAAATTACTTGGTTTTTCATGACTTAATCAGCATGCCCTTAGAAATCTAATATATGGATGATGTTTTACAATCTTTCTATTGTTCAGGAAGCTCATCAGGGCCTGGGCTGGTTATTTACATTTGAGAGCAAATTTAGGCTTGTTTCCAATAATGTGTGAAGTGTGCCTAATGTGATCCCACTTGAAAATCATACCTGCAAGTTACCAGAATGTCATTCCTAGTACATAAAAGATTTCTTCCTAATATACTGCAAAACTTGACTAATGTGCTACTCTAAAGCTCAGCTGCTTTGGCTAGAGGGAGGTGGCATGCACACTGCTTTTGTGTCTGTAGCTAGACTTTGATCTTCATTTTGGATTACTGCTCCTTGGGGGGGTTGCCTTCTTAGTTTAAAGAAAAAATAAGTAGTGAGTCAGCATCTGTCTATTTTTCATTCAGTAAGGGAAGGCTTTCTGTTTCAACAGAAGAGAACTTGCAAGTCAAATTTCAAGATGCAGATTCACATTAGAGTGACATCATTGTGGAGATCTCTCCAATGTAAATTCAGAACTTCTGACATAGTCATCAGGATCTTATCTAGAGGGTACATGGTAGAATCATGATATCTTGATAATTCTTCAGTTTACAAGATAGTGGGGAAGAGTTTCCTTGCTTATTCTAAGATGTCTTATTTTTTTCTGCATTCTGTGTTCTTTACAGATTACATAATAGGCATAATCTGGCATGCTGGGGTAGAGAACAGCACATATATCAGAACAGTAACATTAGATGATCTTAATCTATTTCTGAGAGTATTGTTGATCAGTAAGTACCTGTGCAGTTTTGGGGAGCCCATCTACTTTTATTGCTTAGGAACCATTAGCTGTCTGGCAGAGAACACACTGTTATTTCTCTGCTGCTCTTAGCAATGGAAAAGGAGGAGATTGATGGATTGCCTGAGCTTTAGGAACTCTTCTGTGAGGTCTCTCATTAAGCACATTGTACATTTTGTGTCAGGCCCAAATCCAGAGACAACACAGCAAAGTCCAATCAAATTCAATCCTATATTTGCTTGGACAGAATTGTTAAACTAAAATTACAACTCCTAACCTACTGAGAGATTCTAGGATGTGGCCATCTTGAATGTCTTCATCCCTTCCCCATTCAGCTCTAGACTACATAGTTTTTTAATCCAGGTGTGTCTCTGGGAAGTTCTGCATTGACAAAAGTACCCCTTCTGCTCTTCCAGGTGCAAATAACCTCTTATTCTGCTATTAACTTACCCTGAAGAAACTCATATATAATATTTTTATTGCACATAAAAAGAGCCAGTTTGGTGTAATGGTTAAGGAATCAGGCTAGAAACTTGGGGCCTCTGAGTTCTAGTCATGCCTAAGGAACAAAAACAACTGGATGACTTTGGGCCAGTTAGTCTCTCTCGACCCTAGGAAACAGGCAAGGATAAATTACTTCCAAAAATCCTTGCCAAGAAAATGGCAGCGACTTGTTCAGGCAGTCACCAGGAATAAAAAACTGTCCCAAAGGCAGAAATAATGGTTATAATTAATTATGCACAAGAATGAAACAGTAACATATGGAAGGTTTTCTTATTGCAGTTCAAAGTCAAAGTTTCAATACTAAGTCACCAATCCGGAGTTTAAATTCTGTGCTTCTTCTTCTTGCCTTTCTCAGTCAAAGGATATTCACCCATTCCCTTGATAGCCTTGGAATTAACCTTTCTACCCTTCCTACCTCATTCCTTGCATCTTTACTGTCCTTCCCTCTAAATAATGTCGTATAATTGGCAAACATAGGTGCTTTTTTTTAACTGTTACTGTCAGTGCTTTTCCCATCTTTCTGTGTGGAAAACTTTGACTGTATTAGCCTTTCTGGACATTCAGGTGAAAAGGAACTATACCTCCTACTTTCTTAATAATGGTTCTTTAGTCAACTCAACGTTGTGGGAGCATAGCTCCCAGTTAGCAGCAGCATATATATATTAGGATTAAGAGCAAAAACAAAATGTTTCTTGATGTTATTTTTTATAAATACTCCATTGAATATTTTAGTCCTTATCAATATTTCTAAGATGGAAGTGACATATAATCCCTTTTGGTATGCAAGCTAGATTGGATAATTAAATATAATGCATTTTCCAAAGCATTTTGTTAGGTCTCAAATTTTTTGTTTTTTGTTTCCTGCTGCCAGCAAACATATTGCCTCATGTAGAAGAAGGCTGTTCCTGATCTCTTGCTGAGAAGAAATGCATTACTTATCTATCAAAAGGCAAAAATGT
>JANHZU010007985.1:43444-57366 GCA_032468055.1 Acrochordus granulatus | reverse complement strand
CACAGTTTGAATTATTTTGGAAGGAAATTGGGATGTCTCTCTCTATAGACATACACATTTCTCCATAAAAAATTATTTGTCCTAAATTCAAAAAACAGTGGGTGATGTCTCCCTTGACATCTCATCCCCTGATGTCTCTGACTTTTTCTTTCAAGTAGTATTTGGAATATTCTTGGACTTAAATGAAATTCAGATAAAATTAGATGAATAATATTTTATATACTTAGTTTATATTATATATCAAATATTTTGCACTTCTGTCAAAGATTGATGCAATTCCAAAGAAATATCTACTCTATGTATCCTTCAATATTACAAATAAAGTAGCAAAAATGGACTTCATAACTGATAAAAGGATAAAATCCAGTGAGTCACAGAGCTGTGGAAAGATTAAACTATTGTTGGATAAGCAATAACTCTCTGGCAGTCTAGTTTGAATAAAGAGAGTCATTGGTCTAGTGGTTAAGGCATCAGGCTAGAATGCAGGAGACCACGAGCTCTAGTACCACTTTAGCCATGAAAAACTGCTTTGTGGCCTTGGGCCACTCACTTTCACTCAGCCCAACTCACCCCACTTGTTTGTTGTTGTGAGGAAAATGGGAGGAGGAAGATGTCTTGGATATGTTAGCCACCTTGAGTTATTTGTAAAATTAATAAAGGCAGGATACAAGTAAATAAATAAGTATGTCACTTGATGGCAGAGGTTTCATTTGCACTGACAAGTTTAGGCATTTAAATCATGTATAGTGAAATACAATAAAGAATTAGTTCTTACATTGCTAACCTGGTCTATGTAGTATAATACATACATACAGAATACTTAAATGCCATTGCATGTCTCATCAGCAGTTCCTCAAATAGCCACAGGTTTGGTATCATTCATTCATTCATTACGTTTCTACACACTATCTCACTTAAGTGACCATTATGCTAGAAAATATTAAACAATTATGGTACAGATCCCATGGAATGCACACATAACCATTCCCTTTCTAGACATCATCCCAAAAATAGAGTCATTAGATTGAGATGCACCAGGTTTGGGAATGGGATGAGCAAGGATGGTCCTTCTAATCCCTCTTCCCCCATGTCTTTCTTAAAAGTATTGAGAGGCTGTATATCCAGCATTCTTTCTCAATCTGGTGCCTTCCAGATTTAGAAGTTGCAGTTTCAATGCATCTAGAAGTGCCAGAATGGAGTAAGCCAATGTTGAGGGCTCTAATTCCAACCCATCATTCATTTAAATGGACATCTGGATGTCAGAGGAAGTAATTAGAGAAGGCAACGAAGACAGGGTGCTTATGTTTGTGCAGCATTCAATGAATATATAATGTGAAACAGCCTCTATTCATAAGAATTTATGTAGACATAGATTAAAATTTAAAGAAGAAGTGAGCCAAGACAGAAGACAGCTTTGAATGAAATCTCTTGCAGTGTCTCAATAATACTATATCTTTTTAGTCATATTGGATGGAGTATTGTGAAGATATTTTAGTTTTAAACAATAGTCCCATTACTAACAAGAACTTGATGACTTAAGATGGGTTTACAGGTTGTTCTTTATCTACTGAGATAGCGTGTCATTGTCTATTAATCAGAATATTATTAGATTTTCAGATGGCAGACAACAGCATAAAAGATGATGTTATAGAAAAACAAAAATACAACTCAAAATATGTTTGACGGGTTAATAAATTAGGGTAAAACTAACAGAATGGAATTTTAATAGAGGCAAACCCAGAGTTCTTCATTTAAGAAAAAAAAATCAACTACACAGGAATAGAAGGAGGAAATACCAGGCATGATACTACATGCAAAAATAATAAAGGGCTGAATCTGAGCACCTGTGAAATAGGGCTGCTAAAAAGAGTACATGCATCAGAAGAAGTGTAGTTTTCAAATAATATGAAGCAACTTTCTGCATTTTATTCTTCAGTTGTCAGACCATGCCTCAAGAACTCCACCCAGTTTTGGCAATGTTGCTTTAGGAAAGATTTGCATAAGCATAAACAACAAAAGGCAATTGTGCAACTGGAAATAAGATTTACAAGGAGTATTTGGGGAAAAACTGACTTTGCTTAGCCTTGATAAAAGATATCTGAAGGGTGTTATGAAGAAATGCCAAATGTTAATTTGGATACCTGCAATGAGCAGAGATTTGAACTCAATGCCTTATGTCTCTTCTTCCAAGTGTATGATGTCGAATACTGTTCAGATGATACAAGAGCAGGAATCAGGTCCATAAATCATTTTAGAAGATACCACCCTGTGAATGACTCTCATGAGAAAAGAAATATCAGTATATCAGAAATATCAGCCCTGCCTGCTTTGTTTTCCTGACTTTGAACTCCCAGAATTGCAAAATAGCCCTTCTGGGAGGTGTTCATCCATTTTAAGCTCCAGCAGGTTTTTCAGATGGGACAAAGCCAGGTATATTAAATCTGCCAGTAAGACTACTTGATATTTTATCTGAATGTACCCAGTCTGCTCTTCTCTGCTCTTTTCATGTATTGAAAGACGCTAATTTCTTCATTGCACAGATTTATCTATAAATAATAAGCACAATGATCCATAATGTTAAGGAGACACTAACTACTGATGATGAGTACAACCGAAAAAAAATACAGAAATACTTTCTTTTGATAAATGCACATAAAAATGCACCTAATGTTGTATACAATTTTTACATGATATTTTCTCTCTCTTGAATTCCCAAATTAAGGTGAGAGCAGGCAAGAAATGAAGCAATCATTCAGAAAATAAGAAACTGAATGGAACTGAACTTGGCAGATAATGTCACACTCCCCTTTGAATGTCTAGATGGGCTCCTTATTCTGACCTGAATCCTTTGTAGTGAGAATCTTACCTGATCCATAATGAACTGTCCATGGTCCTGTTCCTCGACAGAGCTCATGCTGCACTCTCTTCATTAGATTTCAGCTTGGAACTTGGATGATTATGTGACGTAGTGTTCATTACACTGGAAGTTCAAGACACTTTGTCAAAAGTATCCAAAACACTGACATTTTAGAGAAAAATATATTAAACAAGCTTGACTCTGAGATGTGAAAATTCCGGGGTAAATATACTGTTCATTATTTACCAAGAAACAGGACTTTTAATGCCTAAGGTAGAAACTCTAAATGGTGCATTGCACATAAGCACACATTTCTGTGGAGATAAATATTTATCAATTAATTAAATAACTGACACTTTCCCACACTGAGCCAGACTGCCTCACTCAGCTTAATAGTAGATCAAATGTGGTTATGTTTTACACAGACTTTTAAATGATTTAAAAAATTGATCCACAGATGATAGAGAATCATCTGAATCTGTCATTAAGGAAAAAAAATGGAGGAAAAATGCACATGATGTAAAAGGCTCTCTTTTTATACAAGTAGGAATGAGAGACAAATACTTTTTTGCAAATACAAATGATGCTTTCATTTCCATTCACTGGAATTAATAAAAGTAGCTTCTAATGGTTTGTTTGTTTATTGTGTTTTAGATTTTGCGTGGGGGACAAGTTTTTCCTGAAGAACAACATGATCTTGTGTCAGATGGACTATGAGGAGGGGCAACTGAATGGAAGCTTTGAGCCCCAGGTTCAATAGCAAACTCTGCTTGGCTGAAATACTGTGGAATGGACGTTCAGCCACACTTGCAGTGAAGGGCGTCTCTCAGCTTGCCTGCAATATTTTTTTAATCCTTGGTCCCCAAAGGACGTTCTACATTGTAGTATTTCTTCACATACACACACATTTACACACACATAAATAACACACAGCAGTTACAATTTTAGATGTACAGTTGTGCCTGCTTAGCTGAGCACTGCATTTGCCTGTATGTTTGTGAGTTGGGAGGGGGGAGTTGGGGAAAAGCTCTGTACAGTCTGTTTTTCTGTATATAAACTGGAACATTTATTTTATGAAAAATGTAATGCAATTTTATTACAGGTGTGAATTAAAAATTATGAATGTTTCCTGGCCATCTTATTTTTTTTTTTTTTGTTCATATGAAAAGACACAAGTCACTCAGCCCACCCTAAATTATCCATATAGAATAGGAGCTGGCAGATGGTTCAGCTGGAACAACTGAAAGATTCAGGGAATTCTCAGTAAACTTACCAAAATTGGTGACTTGCAACTGATTAACAAGAGCAACAATGATTACACACAATGCCCTTTAAATTATACTGCTGACATGAACAAACTTTGGAATAATTAGAAATAGAACTCAGAGTAGAAGGACAGCATACTTCATTCAGATATGGAACAGAAAATAACTTGGTGTTTCAGAATTCTTTAATTCCAAATGTTTATATTTTATTCTGTTCATTATTCTGGCAAATAAGCCACTTCAATTAGAACTGCCTTAATACATAATGCCAGCATTAATAATAATTTATAATACTGTATTAAGTAAACATTTTTCAATATAGACAGTAAAAAACTATAGAAGGGGCAGATGTTCACTTTAGTCCCTCAAAACTTCCAGAACAACAGATCTTAGTGGCCTTCTAAATTCTGAAAAGGTTGGAACTGCTTTAATCCTGGGGAAGTCAAGGTAGGAGGCAGCAAGAAAGGACCATTTTCAAGGCTTCAGAGGAGGGACTCAAAGTGAAGCCTCTCCCAAGTGGGCAAGCAGAGACTTCTGGGAATTTGTCTCAGTAAATTCCAAAACCTAGATTTTTCTACTGCTAATCTAGCTATTACCAGAAAGACAAAATGCTGCAGAAAAATTTATACTGTAACTGAGTCTGAACCTTAGACCAGCTAACCACATTACATCTTAGCATGGTAGCCAAACTAATTCCCTTAGTTAATGGTTCATTAGGTTAGGCAATTGAGTCGACTAACATCAGGGTTAACATAATGATGTTAAGTATGTCATAAAGATCCAGTTCAGGTCTCTCCAATAGCCTATGACAAAGCAGGGAGAAGGAAGAGTTATCCTGGTTTAGCCTAATATGGACTTATTTTCATTTAAAGCAGTATGTCCTTGGTGATTTTAAGATGTGTCGATGAAGAATCTCAGTCATCCAGGTAGAATAGTCTGGAGGTTGAGTCATGGCAATTGGACTTCTTTTCTTTTGGTTAGAGACATTTCACTGCTTATCCAAGTAGCTTCTTCAGTCTGAGAAAAAAACTAAGATGTGTGGACTTCAACCCAGGCACAACTGGCTGAGGAATTCTGGGAGCTGAGTCTTAACATCTTAAAGCTGACAAGATTGGACACCCTGGATTAAAGTATTCAATTTGGTTCAGTTAATACTAGAAAGCATTTATATAAGCTAATAGACTCCAGAAATAATATATAAATATATGTAGACTCCAGAAAATAATTTTCATTTCATTCTGTGTGTGAAGCAAAATAATGCAAATGGTCACTTAAGGATTAATTGAAATGTTCAGATTTTGGGAGATATTACAAGGCCATATATATTATTACTTCAGTTTAAGTACCTATCCAGTGCAGATGTGCATGTTGCCCACAGAGCAAAACAGTTCTTAACTAATGAAATGTGGCAAAAGTAATGGAGTCATTTTAGTCATTCCTTCCCTCACAATGGCAACTCTGGATCCTAAAAATTCACAATATTTCTCCAGATAACCTATAGTGTCTTTCTCCCTGGTCCCCTCTTGCTTTTTTGTGGGGAAAAAAACAGTTGTGTGAATGGGTTATTCATGAGTTCAGCATTTGTGTCCTGTATGAAGTTATCTAAAAAAAGGACACTGGTCTTCTGTTTCACCATACAGATTCATAAGCCAGTTAAAATCTGACAGAGAATCCTATCACTTTGATGGTCTTTTTAACTTGGGAACAGCTGCTCAAGTAACTGGTTACTCCCAAGTCATGCCAGAGATAAAATATCTAAAGTCTAAACACCATAGATTTAAACCACCCAGCAATTGGTATACTGACTCTAAACTATTTGGCTGTTTTATTGGATTCCTCTCCCAACTCCACCCCTAAACATCAGTAATAAACAAAGAAGATTTGGAGTACACACATGAACAGTTAAACATTTGGACTCTGGCACTATGTTCTAGCTCTCTTACAGTCCAAGCAATCATTTGTTAACATCTGTATCACACAGCCTCCTATACAAATGATTATTCCATTTTATTCTACTTTGCCTCTTTCAGTTTGGAACTGAATTCAGTTTAATTGTTCTGTGCTAATGGTTTTTAAAACAATTTCAGTGCTTAAGATTTTTTAACTTTTAGGCAAGAGGGAGGAAGGGAAGAAGGAAGGAAGGAAGGAAGGAAGGAAGGAAGGAAGGAAGGAAGGAAGGAAGGAAGGAAGGAAGGAAGGAAGGAAGGAAAAATCATAAGAATTATGATGTGTTTTTATAGAGGCTGCAACAAGACACTCCAGATTTTACATTAAAAATCAGAATAGAGTTTAGATAACCATGTTCATAAATATATGGACATGTACTGACTAAGGTCTCATGCTTACTCTTAGGTACAAGTATTCCTTAAAAAAAGGAATCCAGAATAAAAATATAATCATGAATTTTGTGTGAACACTGCAAATTTGCTTAATAGAAACAAGAACTGAATCCCAGAATAATACAGTTGCCTAATCGCTACAGCTCTAAAGAATAGAAAGCAAAAACCCATTTGATAGAGCTCTACTCATCACTTGGCATAAATATTCATTCAGGGAATCCAAGCTGGGTAAATGGTATTTAGTATTAGCAGATAGCTCTTTTTAGTGCTAAAGATAAACCAGCTCTTAATCAGTTTAGTGACCACTAGAATGTAATGTAGCCTTTCAGCTTTTGAATCAGGTTTTGCATTCAGAACAAGTGAAACCTGCCACCAGGCTTTCTGCTTGAGTCTTAATGAATCTTCCTTTAGAGTCAGTTTATAGATGCTGCTAACAACAGCTAAAACAACAAAGGAAAATCCTACCTTGCTAACTTTCTCAAGGCTGATTCAAGTGGTTCCTGGACTAGAGGGATAAGTACACTAGAAAAAATGAGAGAGGATTTCTAGACTTTGTGAAGCTTTGAAAGATATCCAACATTACCATCTTATTTAAATAAAATACCCCTTTTCAACCATCAAAATGCAAAATTGGGAGTCTGAGTTTCTTTTAATATATTGAATGTATGTTGTGCCTTTTCACCAAAAATGGCACTCATGGCAACAAAATGTTATAAAAATAAAGCAATTATCATTGTACAGTATATAATAAATTGAAACACAACTAAAATATATACAGTATAATACTTGTGATATGGTACTTCAAATGCTGAACTAGGAATAGGATTTATGTTAATCACAGAAGTCCACTGAGTCACTTTGAAGCAGGCAGTTTTTCTTACCCACCTCCCAGGTTTATTGTTGGGATAAATTGGATAGGGAGTCCTACAAATACCACATTCAACTTTGAAAAAAAAAGTAGGATAATATTTTATTAAGACCCAATCCTTTCTGAATAAGGATTGGGTCTTAATAAAACCATCTTGGTAGACATCCCAATTTAAATTTTGAGTATCCATCTGAAAAAAATATCTCTTTCCTTCCCAACTGGTAGAATGAAACAGCCAACTAAGTTTCTTTAATCAGATGCCTGGGAATTGGGACTTACCTAATAAATAGAAAATTGGTTTAGTTGGAAGGACCCATGAAAGCCACATTCCCAGTACCTTCTGTTGGAATAGAAGAAGTTGCATTATTCCATTAAATTTTATGTTTATTGGTTGTTATAGATCTCCTATCAAATTTCAGCCAAAGCTCTTTCTCAGGACTACCTATCAAATCCTGGATTTTATCAAATCCATATCCTTCTGGATGTGAAGCATGTATGTTTCCCTCATCCATTTATAGGGATTTCTGCAAATTCTTTGTCTATCTGTAGTCTTTTGGAAAGTTGGAAACCTGTTCTGAATCTGCTTTTTTGTCATTGTTAAGAGACTCTAATTAGGCTTCCTTGTTTGGAAAGTTAAAATCCACAGGGATTCTATTACTGGTTGCCTAGGAAAGGAGGGAATACATCAGTCTGCTTACCTCTTTTGTAAAAAAATGCAGAGCCATGCCAGACCAAAGTCAGCTTCTCTCTGAGACAGTTTGAAAATGATGAGCAGGGGTTATAATAATTGATGATGCTTGGCTTTTTCTTAGATTTAAGGAAATTGGAGCAAATCAAAGCTGGGTTATTGTCCTGAATCCTGAATAATGTAGCAAATTGTTCTGCCTGCTTTTCTATATCCTAAGTCCTACCTCCTGGAATATCTTGTATTTCTGATTATTCCCTTCATTGGTCAGCCAACTTTAGGCAATCTTAATTATCGTCAATTTATATTTTTCCAAAGAACTTAATCTAATATGAGCCACAATTTGTTCCCATGCTATTAGCTTCATTTGAATTACAAAAAGCTGCTGCATTTGCAGCTCCACTTAGAGCTGTTCATTTGTAAGCTTTATCCAGCCTCTATGCCGTTAATGATCACTCACTTTGCTGAGAGCGATCCTCAGTCTCTTTGCTTCAACTGCAGCAAGTTATGTATTGCAGAGAAGGATTCACTAATTGGCTGGGTGGTGAAAGATAGTCTGAGGAACTCTTTTAAGGATGAGGGCTACAGAATGAAGATCTGTGCATGTACTGGAAACGGAAGACTCCACCGAATACAAATACAATACTGCTCTTCCAGTAATACCGCTGAAGAGTAGACAGCACTTTTCCCTTGTGGCCAATGTATACTGTAAATGTCTTTAGTATGGAAATAAGCAGACATCGGGGCACAACTTCATGCTTGTCTAATACCAACAAATTCCTTGTGCATTATATACTACTTCCATGCTCTTCATCAACATGTGCATTAGGGTTTGCTGAAATTTATCTACTGCCAAAAGTATCTTTTTTTGCTAGCAAACTCTTGTAAGAATTGGGAAGGGAAAACCAAAAGGAATACAAATGACAACATGTGTAAAGTTTCACAGTCATACACACACCGTCCCATCTCAGCCTCACTTTGATCTCTGTTCAAAGGAGGTAAGCGAAATCTGACATGCATGGAATGGATGGAAAAGCTCAACAATGTGATGAGGAGAAACTCAACAAAGAATCTAAAATGTTGACTGTGGTTTAGATAAAACAACAGTAAATCACCAATTTGCCATTATGTTGATGACTACACCAGATTTAAGACAGAATTTATTTTTTTCCTTTTTTTCAAAATAGAAAATCAATATTTCAAATATTGTGTGGTGTTCTCATCCACTACTGAATATTCTTGTTCCTTTTCATGCTTGAAAAGCAAGCCTATACTAAGCATCAGGAATGTGCAGATCACTCTTATAAAATTCAAGTCAATGATTCCATTTGAATTGTCACTTTGACCCAATTCAACAATTTGAATCAATTTAGGGAAATCAATTTGATAGATTTTCCAAATCCATTTATTCCAAATTGATTTTCCAAGTCAATTTGGTGATTCATTGAATATGATTCAATGGAATTATTTGATCCATATTTAACAATCTAATTCAGAAAGTTAAATTGCCTTCAAATCAGATTTACCACATTTAACTTTTATAAGCCCTACTAATTATGTCCAATGTTCACCACAGAAATAAAAACTGCATCATGAAAAACCATAATAAGACACTACTTGTTTATATCACAATAATGATTTTATCAGTGATAGTCAAGCTGACATCACCAGAACATGATTAAGATTGCAGTTTAAATATTGAGGAACACATAAGTACTTTAATATTTATTCATCCATGATATGATGGAGGTGACTCCTGGGAACTCAATATACTATACATAGAATGCTTATCAGTAAATGACTGAATCATAAACCAATGAGGGACCTTTATCTGCCATTTAGCTTTCATAGACTCAGAAACAGAACTTTTGTATCTAATGCCAGTTTTAGCATAATCTTCTTTGAATGGGACAATTCAAAACATGCTGCTAAGTTATTATTGAGAAATAAATGTGATTGTATGAACAAATCCAAGAATTGCAGATTGGTACATAGACAGCCATTGTTTAAATGTGCTTCATTCCTTGCTTGATCATTATAACTACAAGCACACCTATTAGGAACTAGTTCATAAAAGCTGACTTTTTACAGAATTCTAAAATTACAAGAAAGAGATTTATGGGTTGCTGACATCAGTTATGGAACTGGAATATAGATTTAGTTGGAATTAACAGAGGTATGTTTTCCCCTTTGTGTAAGAGAAACATCTCTCTTTAAGGAAACAAAGATTACTCAAGAAATATATCAAGGAATTCTAGCCACATAAACAGCTAGGAAGCAGAATAGAGCACATACAGCATTAGGGAAGATCTAAGAACAATCTTAGAGTGAAGCAGATTTTAGATCATTCTCATAACAGAGTTAAAATGCTTATATTAAGCATAAAGTTCTCTTAAAAGGCTTTTAAAATGCTGGGAGATTTGTTTGGCACTTTTTGTGCATAGAATTAGTTTTAAATATATTTCAGCATGGTATTAGGAGCTGACTATGAAATTAATCCACAGATGGCACTACACTTTACTAAAATTACACTTTGTGTGTATTGTAATATTTCATTTGCTGTCACGATTCTAAACAAGTTGATATGTATTATCACCTTAAAGAGAAATTCCTTCATCCTTTTGGGTGAATGTTTTTGAATAAACTAGAAATTCATGAAATGTCCTTTTACAAGTCATCTTGGTCTCAAGATGCTTTGAAAATTATATAATGAAAATTTTGCTCAAACTTAGGAGCCAACATATAATTTAAATATAATCTCCAATCATTTAATGCAGTAAACTTTTTCTGATCCAAAGCTGTTTTTATAGCAGTTGGTTCAGATTTGTTCTTCTGTGTTTCATATTGAATTTTTCTCAATAATTTTTCTCACTTTCATCATCATCAGCCTCAGAGCAGCTTCAAGATAAATCACTTGATAGGTCATGGACTGAACCAATTTATTGATAATCATAGGTGTATGAGCTTGTCTGTTTATTTAAAGAGTCTAGACTTCTCTTTGGCTCAAAAACATGTGCAAATATTTTGTTTGTTCACATGCAGTGTTATATAAGTTTGGGGCATAGTTGTACAGACCTTGCTTCCAAGAGCTACATGAGTAGTTAGAGAATTCTTTGAGCTTTACACATTCTTTATTATTATAAATTATAATTAATTCTTTATTATGAGCTTTACACATTTTAAATATAGATGGAAATAAAAAAAAAGTGCTTGGCTGACATTTCTACCAATTCATCATCGTCGTTCTGGTTCACTGAGTTTTTAAGCATAGATAGGGTGGGGTGGTAAATCTTTCACCTAAATACAACCAATTCCTTTTCAGATCTTTTCACTGAATTTACATGATGAAAAGATTGCTGACACCTAATGCCAGTGAGCCATACTTGAACTGAGTTTAAACGGCTAGACATTGGTTAGCTGTACAGTACAGCTTGACTTGATCTGTTGGCCAGAATTAGTTCTATACGTATAATAAAATATTGCCCTTACTGAAAACTCATGTATCAGTGTCAGCTTCTAGTTTGAGTTTCCTCTAAATGTAGGAGTGAGAATCATGCATCATGAACATAGCCAGAGAAGACCAGATATTAAGGTAAAAACAAGGTGATTCAAAAGCAAAGCCCTGAAAGTAAATTCAGAAGTATTCACAAAAGTTCTGGGAAGAGAGTGAATGAAACTCCACACTTCTGGAAGTCTATTTGGATGGGTGAAGGAGAAAAAAAATCCTATTCTCCAATGGACCAAAGTAACCTTATTGTTGATGTTGCTCAAAAGGTCAGAGAAAGTGATATCAGTATAAAACACTTTTGAATAAACTCTGTTTATTCAATAGATTTCAGAATGCTTTAGGCACCTTGTACAATTTGGATTGGACTTCCCAAGGAGTTAATTGGAGTAGGGTCAGTCAGTCCAAGCATCAACTTATATGCTAGCATTATCTATAGGAGCTGCTAAGGTTGATATTGCTTGATATTGCTGAAAGAGCATCATTCTCCTGTTCTTGGACCACCTTGTTGCAGTGGCCTCCACCCATCAAACTTCAATGACCCTAAAATGATGACATGGCTACTATAAAATCATCTTGCAATCCCCTTCCTTTTTTACAGACTTGCATCCTCATATCTGATGTAAAAATATAGGCTACAGCATCTCATGCTGACATTGTCATGCATTTATGGTCATTTATTCCCCTTGCCCCCTCTCCCACAAAAGCCCATAACTTGTTGCTTGCTTGCTTGCTTGCTTCCTTCCTTCCTTCATTCATGTTGCCTAGAAATTGTTTCATCTGCATATCCAGAAAGAAAATGCATTATTTCATTAAAAATTATAGATCCAAAATGTAGAATTAATTTTAACTTCTGGTGACATTCATCCCAGTAGTTTCTATGACAATATTATGAAAGTGATTGGTCATTATCTTCTTCTCGGATTCCCCAAGATACAGCCCAGCTATTCCAGGTGGTTCCCCCATGCTAACAAGATCCAATTAATTTAACTTCTCCAGATCAGCCAAGGTTAGCTAGTTACTGATTCCTAGTTAGACACTGGTTTCATAGGTGGCCAGAACCTTTATTAGTCTTGCCAGTGCTGGTGAGAGTCATGTTTCTCTGGGTATCATTGACTTAGATAACAGTGATGGGGCAAAACTGTGCCCAGACTATATTATTTTAGAATTCAGGGAACTGAATATGAGAAAAATAAATGCTAATGTTAAGTTTTCAAATCCAGCCTTTTCCTCCCAACCGTGATAGTTTTTTATTGTTGTTGAAGAAAATTGCATTCATGTAAGCCACTTTCCATAATACAAACTAGATATTGGTCTTTAGTGAGAATTAGACCATCATTTGTGGCAATATCATTCAGTGGTTTAATATTTCATTAGTACAGGAAATAACAATTTTCCTCCAAACTGATTGTGATTCTTCAATGCTGAACTTATTCCACTATTCAAAGGAAATTGAAGGCCTCAGTTTGTAAAAGTAAATTGAAGTCAACTAAATATTTTCAAAATGAATACCATCGGCATATTTTTCAAGTTATTAACTAATTTTTACCTTTCATTTAAAGATGAAAGTTAATGAATAGGTGATCCACTTTAACAGGCAGTAGCAGCAAAGCTGAGCAAATTACAGAGCATAGCAGAAACCAAACAAAATCTACACCCTGGGAAAACATTCCATATTTAATTATCATTTGGACTAGTGAAAGAAACTCTATTCCACTTATATCAGCTTATTTCTGAAAGAGCTATCCTAGGATGATGTTTGCATTAAACTGCAAACGTTTGTTGTGCAGTTTCTTTTTCTACATCTACAGGATAATAATAGCACAAATATGCCACTACCACCACTACCCAAGTACGGAGCACATTTCAATATGACAGGATGGCCAAGTACAACCTATATAGTTACATACAATACATGTATCTGAGGATTTAACATTGTGGAACTGAGGAAAACAAATCTGATAACTTAGCAAGTTATTTACACCAGATTCCAGTTGCCACTGGGTTCAGTTCTTAAGTGGTAAACCTCTCAATAATACTCCTAGTTTTTCAAATTCCTTATAGTCAGCCAGTGGGGTGTGACAGACAGGCATCAGACTAACACTGGGAAGAATCAGATTCAAACTTAGCCATGGAAACTGACTGATGGCTTTAGAGTAGTCATTCATATATGTTACTAGCAGATCTAAACATAAGACTCTAAAAACTAGTCTAATCCTGCTCAGTGCAAGAATCCAAATTAAAGCATCCTTGACAGATGGATGTCTACCTTCTGTGTGAACACATTCAACAAAAGGGAGTACAGTGGTGCCTTACAAGACAAGTAACTCACAAGGCGAGAAACCTGCAGGACGAGCAAAAAATTTAATCAGAAAATATTCCGCTAGACGAGCCGTGACTCAC
>JANHZU010007985.1:25338-36214 GCA_032468055.1 Acrochordus granulatus | reverse complement strand
AAGTTTTTATAATACATAAATTAATACAGTACTGACAGAACAATAGATGTCCTATTATAAGATATTCTTTCTTCCTTTTCAACAAGTCTATTATTTAACAAAAAAAATCCTCCATATTAAATTCAAGGTCTGACATAAATCCTTAAGACACTGAAATTTAATTGATGTTGGAGGAAGGTGTTTTGTAATTTAATTCCTTTTGTTTCTTTCATTTTTGACAATCCTATAACTTCATTTGTCATAAAATTGGTTTGGTTTTACCCTACTACTGGTACTGAAATGGCTTCCCTCTGTAGTACACATTGTAATGCAATTGTTATACACTACAGTGTTTTTGGTAATTTGTCTCATAATATATTTTAACATATACCCACAATGAAATTGTAGAGAGAAGCAATAATTGCATGATGCTGCAAGTGACTTCTTTCCATACTCTCATTTTGAGATTTCCTAGGTAATGTTCCATTTAATGCTTATATTTCTGCCTTTCAATTGAATAGTTTTACAAAGGATATTTTGACTAGACTTTCCCTCTTCTCACTGAAAAAAAATATATTGGATTTCAGATTTAAGCTCTTAAGTATCGTGTGAACACATTTATGAACAGATGCTTAAAATGCTTGTTATGTTTGAATTCTCTTTCACATATAACTTAATTTGAAGGATGGGAAGGTTAATGCCATCTGTAAGGACCAATGCAGAAGTATGCCATCAAATTTGCACAAGGTATAGATATTCAACATGGACAGTGGAAACATGTATTGTAATTTAATATTGTTCCCTTAATTTGCATGGGCTTGGAAGGTATCAACACTGCCAAATATTTTCAACTTTGCATTACTTAAGATAGATGGATAATTAATAATCATGCATCTCCCTATTAGAGAAATTATAGATTAGGCACAACTGATGTCTCCAGTAATGATGGGAACACAAAAAACTGCTTTGTACTGAGTCATATCATTGGATCATTAGTAGAATATTTATAGCAGAATTGTCAATTGGTATTTACTTTAAGTTCAATACAAAATCAGTTTTGCCCAAGAAAAATCCTGTAAGGTAAATTGGACCTAGAAAGAATCACTGGCCCAGAGTCTTATCCAAAGAGCTTCTGTGGCTGAGGAGGAACTAGAAGCTGAGTCTCCGCACCCCTAGTTTACCCTCTAAATCACTCTATCACATTGGCTTTCACAACTAGCTCAGAACATGATTGACTGGTTCTAGCAGAATTTTGGTGCCAGATCTACTCACAGGGGTACACAAACTTTTTTCAGACCAAGCAAAGGTCATTGTCCTAAAAGTATAGTCTAAATCTGAGTTTGTCCATTTTAATCCTGCCCAGCATAAGAGTCAGCAAAAAACACTACATTTAATTTTATTTTGTTTATTCACTAACGGAAGACAGAACATGAAAAAAAAATAGAATAGATTAAAATGACGTATCTCAGAAGAATAAAACTGGTCACATTTTCAGGCTTCCCTTTCAATTAACAACTTCCTCACAATGAAGTTTTTTAATGAAATTTAATGAGCACATGTATTTAGAGCACCCATGGAGAGTGTATTTTTATGGTGCTTTCCTGAAAATCACTAAGCTGCTATACAAGAGTTTTTTTTCCCCAAACTCCTTACACACCATCTTTCTTTCTTGAGTGGTCATTTATTCAGAGTGATAGTTGATTGGGGAAATTTTGTGAGCATTTACACAATTTAGTCATGTTTCTGCTCCTTCTCTTTAGAACAATGCACATCATATACATTGGCACTGGGTTTTCACTTGTTTCTGAAGCAGCCTGGCCTGATGATTAGGATGGAAGCCCAATAGCAGAATTCAACTTTCTTGGCAGAATTCTGTGGAGGCTTCTTGCCATCTGTCTGCACAAGATCCAACTTGGATTCATCAATAACTATTAATAAAAGAAAGGGGGGATATTAATGAATTAATTAATGGCACAAGGATGTGGTGTTTTCAACTTGTTCACCAGAACAACTTCCACCGATGAAATATTTTTGTGTGTGTGTGCTGTTGGTACAAAGAAATAACATTTGGAAACCTATTAAGGAAAATGGGTCTCAGTTTCTGACAAAAGGAGAGACTATTGAAAACACCACATCTTTGAGCTCCTTTGAGATAATTTTTTTGCTTTGAGAGAATATTTCAAAAGACATTTTATTCTTTAGAAGATGCCAAAAAATCCCACCAACCCAAATGCAAGACTTGGCACTTTAATAAAACAGAAAAACAAAAATACTTAATCTTCTTAACTGGTAAATCTTTGAGCCAGGCATCACAATGTTGCTGTATAATAAAAAGGATTGCTTTGCATTAATTTGGGCAGTTAAGAATTCTATGCATGCTCAGAATCATGACATTTCAAGGACAATAAAGTTGGCTGACAGTTAGCCCTTGGCTGTACAAAATAGGAAGGAGGAAGTTAGTGTTAGCAGCTAGTTTTTCAAACCACATTGTAAAACAAATTTCCAAACAGAGACTGAATATGCTTCTCTTCCAAAAAGATGCAGATATTTTTAGTTTAGCATATTAACAGGAATTATTTCACAAAGGTCAATGGCTGCAAAGCATTTTCTGTATATTACATCATGGCTGTTTTGAATGTGACACCAGTGAACAAGGGACAAAAGATAATCACAAAGAAGCCTTGTTATAGATTTTGAAAAAGCACAACGAGCATAAAAAATGTTCTTCCATGACTTGGGTTGTGTGCCCAAAGAACATAACAACCTGGGAGAAAGCTCAAGTTGATGAAGCCATGTTCTTATGATGGGGCACCAACAGCACAACTCCTTCTGAAGTTCAGAAGCCACAATGACCCAGGAGGAAAGGCTAAGATTGCTCCAGACTCCCAGTTTTCTCCAAAGCAATGATGCAAAGAAGGAATGCCTCCGAAGGGATCTTTCATGGCTGATGCTTTCAAACTTAGAGGGAGGAATCAGCTCCAATGACTTCCACTTGCTGAATAACATCTTGTTTCTAACATTAGTATTCTCCCCTCTGATGAAAGAGTAAGTTTTCTTTCCCAATCAATGCATGTTTACAGATGAAGGGGACAAGATGTTACAAAATGATCAAATTAGATGGCAGCGGGGAGGTGTAAATGCAATCCTTTATGAGATATGCATGATGTAAGCCTCATTAGGATCTGTGGACACACATCTAAATCTTTGTGGGCTTATTAAATGGAATCTACATCTAGCAAAAACACAAAGACTATAGTGTCTATGCCTGTACAAAGGCAGACACAAAATGGGATTTTGAGAATATAAAGGAGTGATTAGCACTTGTAAGTATAGTTTTGGTTCTCCCCTCACTGATTCATGTACACTGCTGGATATTAAGTATTCTAGATCAAACATTGCAAAGAATTATAGATAGGTTCCTGTGTGTATGGGATGTTTTCCTTCTCAATAAAATGCTGGCTGTCTGTAGACATTTGTGAGTGTTTCATTGTCCCTTCTTTTATAAATTATGGCACCTGCCAGTTTTTGACACATCTGAAAACTCATGGGTTCCTGGCTTTTAGATTTAGATTAAGGCACACAGTTCTGTAAGAACTACGAAAACTGGCAAATGTTTTATTTTTAAGTTCAGCTTTTCTTGGGGATAATTTACATAGAGCTGTTTATCACTAGCAGATGGTCATGAAGCAAAGAGAGAGAAGGGCCTGAATAAGGCCACCCTTTTACTTCCTGACAGTTCCTTGTTTTATGTGTTGGTGCTCACTTCTTTCTCCCATCTCACCCAGCAGCCTAAAACAGATGACACTCACCACAAAAATGATTTGTTAAGAGTGAAAAATGCAGGAATTTAGCCTGGGGAATCCACAGAGGGATTAAAAAAAATTAAGATGGCAATGTTGATCACTCAATCAAAGCCTTGTCCCTTTCTTACATACAGTACACTATACATGCAGCACATATGAAAATTTGATGGGGTTGTGATCATGCAGTTACAGCTGCCATCTTGAGTTTTTGACACATTCACATGGATATTCACACAAGCTAAATTTAATCAAAGCCACATCTATTACATTTGCAACTGCCAATGTGCTGAGTCCTATTTTTGCCCATTCTTGACTTTTTAAAAATCTTTTCCATATAAAGGGGGGCATAAGTAACCCTATAAAGGCTACTCTCCCATTTTCTTTTTCCCAAGTACTGTATATCTAAAACTGACATTTTGAGGGAAAGACTGAAATGGAAAGATAATGGGATTTTATTACCTTTCGTCCCTAAGGAGAGGGACTGTGGAACTAGGACACACAATCTTTCTCTTAAATTTCAGCGTGCCTAAATGAATAGCTGAAGCTAGATTAAATAATAGGTATTTAGTCTACTATTTCACATTTGGCATTTTTTTAACTCAACGGGATTCCTGTGACTTGGAAAGACTTACTTGCCCTCGTCCTTTTTTGCCTTTGGGCATACCAAGGACAATGCTGGGGTTTAGATTTGTCAGGCAACAAAGCAAAGAAATAAAAACAGGTGAGAAAATTTTGTCCAAAGCAGTTTGGCCTTTCTTGAGCTTGAAGGTTAATAAATTACAAAATGATTGCAGCAAAAAAAAATGGAAGCTGGTCCAGAGGGAGGTTTATTTTGTCTCTCACTATAAGCAGTTAACTGACAGCCATTCCTTCAGTTCTCATTTTGAGGAGGCACCCAATTTCATTGACTTCATTTGCTGCATAACTGTTGATCCCTTATGGTTCGTGTTGACTAGGTTTATAAAAATGAAAGTTATCAGCAGTAAACTTGACCTGCTGATCCTTGGAATATATTTATTTATTTGTGGAAGGGGCAGACAGTCAAGGGAAATTAAACTGAGGCAGCTGATGTTTTGTCTAATAATACAGCACCAATAATAATTTGCGCACGCACACACACAAACAAAATTCAGAATAAAACAAAACCCTAAAGAGAATGGCAGACTTATAGCAACTTTCAGAACTTGGAGAAGGCATCTCTTGTTTTAATAGAAAAGATTTCAGGTTACCAAAACAAAGTTTTCCAACCATTCAGAGAGAGTCAGGAAGACATTGTAAGTTTTAATGAAGAAATTTCACTTCTAATGCTAACTGCTCGATCATGCATCTCCTTACTCTGAAGTCAATCAGAAAGAGAGAGAAAAAAATATATGATATAGAGATGCAATGCAGTGTTATTTAGAAGCTCATAGGGAGAAAATGAAGGAGGTCTGGTTTCTCCCTTATAAAGGACAGTGTTTCTTCTGAAGGTGTCTTCAAGAGCTACACGTTTGTTTTCAAGAAAAATCATAAATAGGATCTTAAGGTGTGTGGAAATGTTTAGCCCATCAACTCTTAGAGAGAGGCAAATGCTCTCTTTCTAGGATCTTGACCTCAGACCATTGCAAGACAAGGAATCCCTTTTTCAAAATTCCAAGTGAGCATCACAAGGGGTCAAGGATTCCAGGTCTTATGAAAGGATTCCAAGCTAGTCATATTTTGTTTTTCCACACAGTTCTGAATTAATATGCTACCCAAGATAATGTTGCATATTTTTTAAGCTCACTAGTTGCTTGCAACTATTGATTCTCAAGGCAACATGCAATTATAAGCACAATTAAAGTCCCAAGTTTCCCAAGTAAACATGAGCCCTAAAAATATAGTATAACAACCTACGAAAAGCAGTACAGGCATCACAGCACATTTTTTTAAAGAATCAGAGAGAAATATATAGTTAACCAGAATGAGAGACCAAAGTAATCTTTGGCTAACACTTGGGATCTATTTCTGAAAAGGCCATTCCTCAGCACTCAGGGGAAACTCTCTGATCATGAGGCTCAAGTATGAATACACAGAAAAGTCCTCCAGTTATTGTTGTTCAAGCTATGAGAAACTTTCACTAATTAAAATCAGTACTTTGAATAGCCCCCAGAAAAAGCAATGGTCAGTGAAAGTGATATAAGATTGGTGTGAGACAGTCATGGTGAATACTACAAAATATATGGCAGAGTCCTGAGGAATCCTGATTCCTTGGTGGAATCCAAAATCTTGGTGGAAAATTTCCATTCTATTCTTTGAAAAGAGAATCAAGTTAAGACATTTCTAAAATGGCTAGAACAAGCAGTAGTACTGTTATTATTTGTATATTTTTACAACTGACTGTAATAGTCTCTCCTCTTTAAATTAGACTGAAGGAAAATGTTAATAAAAGGTACCTAGTATTTAAAAAGACCTATTTGATAGCAGGTCTCTAGCTGGTTAGAAAATCCAAGAGGAAATATTGAGTGAAGAAATACATTTTTCCCCAGGCTCTGTTGAGAAAATGTCCCTGTGAAAAAGGTCAACAGGTTAAAAGTAGCACTGTAGTCATTTTACTTTGTACAACCTCATATGCAGTTATAATACGATAATATTTGGAAAACTCAGCCTCATTAATAGAGTTCATGTATTAAAAATATTAGTTACTTTATCTCTAAGAAACATTTCTTACCCTCTTTGTTCCTCCACACTAGTTGTCCTAAAGTCACTGATATTGAAATCCTAGAAATATATTACATAATAAAATTCCATTGTTAAGGGAAAGATGATTCTACAGTGCTTTGTATTATTATAATTATGGGTCATACAAGATTCTCTTTTGATTTCCATATTATTTATTATCTACTGAAACCTCCCTGAGAGATCATTTAGAAAGAAAGGTCAACTTTCTTTATTTTCTTAATGTAAAACAGATGTAACTGTGAACACTATGACGTTATTTGGGCTCCGGTTATAAATTGGACAGAGAGACTAATAAATAGCAGACAATACAGAAATGCTCTTCATCCTCTGGATAGTGAACAAGGTTACAAGTCTCCTCTAAAGACTGGGGAAATACTGGGTTTGCAACGTGGAAATGATTGTAAATCCTGCTCTGTTTCCAAACAGCACTGGTTTCACAAAAAGTCTTCCATCACTTTGAGTAGTGAATCAGAAACTCTGCTATAAAAAAATATGGTCCAGAAAGAAATTGATGTCTTGTATGCTTGATGACTGCCATGTAATATACTTGTGTCTACCTCTGAAAAGTGTTGGTAACTTCAACCTATTCAAAGAACAGCCATCTGCTGGTTAACTGACAATGACAATAAAGAATATATTTTCCTGGTGTTCATAAATCCTTGCTAAGATGAGGAGGGGGATTCATTTCAAGGAAACTTGGCAAAGAATGAAAACACTGTGAAGTAAAAGACATCCTGTTTCTTCTCTTGTAATGGTTGCAGAGTAAACCTCCAAAAATAATGTTTTTTGTGCAGGTAAGCTATTTTAAAGCATGCAGCAATGTTTCAAGTTATGCGTATTTCAAAGAGAAAAAGTGAGAAAGGGAGATAAATGGTAATAAGAGAGGTTTTGGAGTTTTGTGCAGCATTGTACAGTTCATAAATCCACATCATGAACAGCAGAGATGGAAGTGTCACTGGTCCTGTAAATTCCTCTGTTCAAAAGTTCAATAGATTAACCCTCCAGCCATCCCAGGTCTTTTAAAGGACTGTTCACTTTTTATTATCCAATTAGCTCTACATGTTAATAAGACCTTTTCTTTCTTATAAAACTGTACAAATTTCTTCTCATGTCTTGGGTAATATAAATAGACCATTTCACATATAATTTCACTGCCCTGGGACTGATTTGTGGATATATATTGCTGCTTGAGAAGATAATAATTTACAGGTGATTGTTTGGAGGAGTTCAAATTACCAGCACTCATATATAGGGATATATGAATAAAAACTGAAGCTTCTCAAGAGATTCTGCACAAACAGTTTTCTTGGAAAGAAAGAGATCTGTCAATAAAAACAAGTCTTTTTTGTATCTCTTACCTCTGCATAAAGTATTGATAGATTCCTTCAGACATTCATTTCTGTTCAACATTTCAGAAACAATTCTTCTAACATTTTATCTTTTCCCCATCATACAAATCCTCATATACCTTATTTTCTAGGAATGAAATCATTCTACTGTCAGAAAGAGATTTGGCATCTAAGCTCCAATATACAGGTATGAGAGTGGGACATGATTAAAAATTGCAAAACTGACTATAGAAACAAATAGTCAGCTGAGACTCTGGAAATGCTAAAGTATTTCCAAAAAGAATTACCATAGTGGAATGTCCTAAAGTAGACAACTCAAATTTTAGTAGTAGGACTACTATAATTGTCTGTAGGGCTACTATAATTTGAAGATAGTTGTAACCACATTCTTAATTAATAAAAAATGTCAATTAGGCATGTTTAATTGACATTTCATTATCAAACATTCATGAGTTATTTACCACAAGCTGTCTTAAATTCCAAGAACAATAGGAATACATGAACTTGATTTAAAAACCTTTCCATTGTTACATGAATCTCATTTCCATGAGACATTACAAATTCCAAGAGTAGTGTTTAGTGAGTGTGGCTTCCTATAGAACTATAGTGTTGGAAGAGATCATTTAAAAAATTGTTCCCAGCCCCTGCTCAATGCAGGATTTCAAATTTAAATATCCCCGGCAGAAAGATGCCCAGCCTCTCCTTGAACATAACCCGGGAAGGAGAGCCCACTAGTTCAATCAAGTATTCTATTAAAGCTGTACTTCCATGGTCTCTACTGTGATGATAGAGAATTATTAGTTGCATTTATTCGTGTGATATTCTTTCTTTCATTGTATGACTAAATCTGAGGATCAAGAGTTAAATCAAAAGAAACCAACTGAGAACTGAGTTTACTAAGAAGCCACACAGTTTTGAATGCCAGCTGGAAAATAAAACACGGAAATAATGGGATAAGGAAATGATTGGCCTAAGTTCATAGTAGAGGTAGGCAAAGTGGTGCTCAACATCATTAGGGCACCCATTCAATATTTGCCAAAGTTACTAGCCATGTTATAACATAGCTTTAAAATACGTGGATATCCTTTACAACAGGCTGAGCATAGTTGGCTGTGGAATTCTAAAGTCCATTCATCTTAAAATTGCCAAGGATGGACACCTTTGCTTTAGAACAATTATCAATTCTGAAGGGATCTTGGAGATTTTGTAATCCAACTTATTGGTCTGGATAGGAGCTGCAATGCATAAAAGTATTAATGTATGCATGACAATGATCCAGATTCTCTGTTGCCTTTAGATAATGGAAGAAATGTGATTTATTAGGATGTAAATCAAACAAAATAAAAAGAATGAATACATAAGGATATATTGTTTAATATTTCGACAAAATCTGTTTCTCTGCCAATTTATCCAATAGTTCTTTCTTTAATTTCTTTTCATTTTGTTTCTCTCTTTGGAACAAGCAATTCTGATCAGTCTAGCCCAGGGTTAAAATTGGCTCTGTTAAGAAAATCTGGTTAGCCAACATGATGCACAAGAGGAATCCATATGGCCAGAAACAACTTATTTGATTCCTGACATACTTTCTGGTCGAGCTGATTTAATTTTACATAGTAGCTTTTAAATTTAAAAATGAATAGAAGCAGACAATCCACAAAGCAGCTTTTAATGACAGCTTTTTATCAGACATAATCTCTGTAAAGACTTCATAGGCATTCCTAGAAATCAAAAATAAAAGATAGCTACAACCCCGCACTTAGTTTGGAAGTTCCTTCAGAAAAAAATGGGACAAATTGATTAAAAAAAATAAAAATCTTGGGGAACTAAAGACAATTATAGTCAGAAGAAACTTCAGAAGTTAAATTTCTGATAAATATGTGTTTTGTGACTGATCACATCTACCATGGTGCTCATTTTATAAGAATCTACAGCATATTTTTTTAATTCTAAATGTATTTGTTCATTTAGAACTGTGTTTCTCAACTTCAGTAATTATAAATTGCATGGACTTCAATTCCACATATCTTAAGATTGCTAAGGATGAGATACACTTGTCTAGAACAATTGTCTTCCTTAGACTTTGTCTCTTCCTGCTCTTTCTCTCCAGTATAAATGCATCTAGTTCTTACAATCATTTTCCACAGAGTTTATTACCTATCACCTTCATTGGTTTGGTCCCTCTGGTTCACCTGCCTTTTTCTGTAAACCTTTCTCAGATCTTCTCTGGGTTTACATTCTCTTCATCATTGCTACAGGAGACATTCCCAGTGTACCCACAGCATTTCTCCCTTTCCGTCCTATCCATGAGAAATAGATTCCAGAGTTTAAAATTGACTAAACCGAAGAAATTAAGCAGTTTATTCAAGTCTGAGCAGCTTATTGTGATCATTCTGTTTGGACTACTTGACTGCAACATTTATTTTGCTTTAGGTCTGAAAGCCACATCCATATGTGCACCTGCCAAATGTAACTGATTTGTTTACTAGGATATTTGTGTAATAATCTTGCTAGATGTTGTGCTTTCTGACTGAGCAATTATAAGATTGATATTCATACTTTAATTGTATCTTTCAAACTGTGCAATCTGGGTTAATTATTTTTATATGCACCTCTAGTCCTTAAAAATGCTGAACATTATCACGACCCACACATACACAGAGAGATATTTTTAAAGCTGATTGAAAGGGCTTCTGTTTTTCTATAAAAATTAGCACAATCTATATTCCAGAAAAAGTGTTATCTATTTGAAAATAATATTTCTGAAGAGTGAAATTACCTGATCCATGAACCATTAATAAAACTCAATTCAATATATGCATTCCCTGGGAGTTAGAAGTAGATTTATTGCTTTTATTGCCTGTACAATCTCTTGTGACAATAAAAAAAAATGCATTACTTTTAAAATAAATTTTATATACATTATTTTATGACATGATGACTCATGTCATCAGAATGCAATGAAAACTCCATGAAAATTATGTCATGTCCTTGCTTATCCAAGGACACACAGACCAATACCACTGCAGTAATGTGTATAGGGACTTC
>JANHZU010007985.1:6769-19938 GCA_032468055.1 Acrochordus granulatus | reverse complement strand
CAGCAGTATCAAGAACTTTCAGTAAATAAAGTTGTTTTGATCCCACAAAACAACTTTATCATAATTTCTAAATTATGATAATGAGAATTACATTAATATCATAATCGGTGATAATAATGGAAAACCTTCATCAGCAGGCTGAATGACTACAGACCTGTAGCCTTAACATCTGTAGTCATGAAGACCTTTGATAGGCTGGTACTGACCCATCTGAAAGCAATCACAGATCCATGTTAGATCTTCTGCAGTTTGCCTATCTGGCAAACAGGTCAGCGAATGATGCTATAATTATGTCACTGCATTATATCCTACAACATCTTGACTCCCCAAGGACCTATGCACAGGTTCATTTTGTGGATTTCACTCAGTGTTTAACACCATCATCCTAGACATTCTTTACAACAAACTGACCCTGCTCACTGTACCTTCCAATATATGTAAGTGGATTACCAGTTTTTTGACAGATGAGAAGCAACAGGTGACAATTAGTACTGATACTCCTCAAGGATGTGTGCTCTTTCCACTATTTTTTTTCCTTCTACATCAATGACTGCACCTCTGGAGACCCCTCTGTCAAAACTGCGAAATTTTCAGATGACACAACAATCATTAGAGATAGAGACGAGTCTGTGTAAAGATGGGAAGTTGATCAGTTGGCCCTGTGGTGCAATTGAAATAACTTATGGTTGAATACACTTAAAGCTGTGAAAATGACAGTGGATTTTAGGAGGAGTCCTCCTATTTTTCTCTCCTTTACCATATTCAACATCACAGTATCAACAGTACAGTATAGTCCTTCAAGTTTCTGGGCTGTATAATCTCCAAAGACTTGAAATGGATAGATAATAGTAGCACCATTATTAAGAAGGCATAACAGATGTACTTTCTGCGTTAACTCAAGAACTTCAATCTGCCTCAAGAGCTGCTGATACAGTTTTGCAGAGGAACTGAGTCTGTTCTACATCTACATCTATAGATCTGTACATTTATAACTGTCTGGCTCGGTCCTGCAACCTTGCAGGACAGGTATAGACTCCAACATACATCAAGATCACAGAAAAAATAATTGCATCTAACCTGCCCTTCATAGAGGACCAATATATTGAGAGGGTCAAGCAAAGGGCAGAGAAGATATGTGCAAACACCTCAAACCCTAGACACACCTTTTTTGAACCTCTTTCCTCTGATAGGGCTATAGGATATTGCACAGCAAAACTACCAGACACAGAGGCAGTTTTCCCCCCAAGCCATTGTACAGTTAAATGCTTGAACCATGCTATATGCTACATGATAGATCACAAGGACAAAAAATTCCAGATTAATCTAAGTTCTATCTAATGTGCATACATACATATTTATTTTAATTCTACACTTATTCCTTTCTTCTGGCTGCATACCTACTGCTGAATACCTAACTTGTTATTTGCTTATGTTACTATTTTATACTGTTCTTTTGCAAGTATACAGAGAGCCACTGTACCAAGTCAAATTCCTGGTGTCTAACCATGCTTGGCCAATAAAGTATCTGTATCTTTATTTATTTATTCCAAAATATAGCCCCTCCACAGAAAAAGCTGAACGTTTTGTTCTATCAACTCTGAGGAATCCATTAACTTGGCTAAAATTGCAGGTCAGACTGTATGGGAGTAAGCAGTCTCATACATAGCTTTGTCCCACATCATGTAAACTTTTGTGGACAATTATGAGTGCCGTCAGGGTGTAGAAAGCAACCAACAACCAGGGAAACTTTTTTAAGATGAGATAATGAGCAACTTTAAGGAGGCCTCATGTATCATCTGTGCAGCTGAATTATTTGGGCATCTATAATTTCCAGACTACCTTCAAACAACACATCCCAACACTTTGGCAGATTTTTCTCCTCCAGGCAGAGATGCACCTGATTTAACAAATGAAGCTGATAAAGATATTCTGCAGGTTTTGTTAAATAAGGAATGCTGGACAGCCCACACTTGTACAAATCTATTGGCTTTCTTGTTTGTTTGTAGTGACCTAGCATGGAAATATGGCAATGACAGATCCAAGAATCTTCTCCACTTCCTCAGGGGACAGGCAATAAAACAAATTCAGAAAGAGATGATTATATGTTCTTAGCATTCCTTTGCAAATCACATTATTTTCTGACATAATATGAAGCTTATTCCCCACCAGTATTAACTGGGGGGAACGATCAAGACCCAACTTTGGGGAATGGTATTCTCAGCTTCAAATTTCAGTATCATAAAGTTCAAAGATACCACCATGACTACTAAGTGGATTACTGTCCTTGATAAGTACCAATACATGAAAAGAAATGAAAAACAGGGGAATGGACTTCTCACACAGTTCATTGATAAAATGCATTTCCAAGACAGATAGGAAACACAAGGCAAAGGGTCTGTCACTAAAAATTCCAAATAAACCGTTGCTTTGAGGAAACTGTGACACTTGGAAACTTGTTTCCAGCTAAAGTATCCCATTTATCACCATTGTTTATCTTTTGAATTAACAAAGCTATTCCTTCTACAGGTTAACTTCTTTGAAGAGCAATGTTTGTGCAAAATTTCAGTATTGTGGATGTTTGGCTACCATGGTGATGAGTACAACATAAATTCCTAATGAGGTAGAATAGATTGGCAATAAATAGATTGTGCAAAATAGTTGACTTTGCCAAAAAAAAGGCAGGGGGCTGATTTATGGCTTCATCACCAATGCTGTGAAATGTCACCTTTCCTATCTTTTATCAGGCCTTTGAACAACCTTTGCTAAGCTGAAGTTAATTTGGAGGCTGTTTAATATAATTGATCTTCAGAGTTCAGATGATTGCTGTACGCTTGTTAATTTCAGTGTTTAAAAGATCAGAAAGATAGGTTGGTGATGTATCTGAAGATACATGTGAGGCACTGGAGCAAGAATTGGAAGCTGTATTTTTTGTTTGTTTGTTTTTTCATTAATACTTCTTCAAAGGGAAAGGAGGCAAAGGTGATGGATGGACAGTGAGGGAAGAGAAGGGACTGTTCCCATGCTATTGCGTGCATTTCTTAGCCATACAGTTTCAAAATGCAGCAAACTGCCAACTTCCTAGCAGCTGCAGGCTACAAGTTGGATGCTTTGGATTTTGCAGTTACAAGTATTTGAGTGGGATATTTATAGCAACTGCCAAAGTTGCATTGTTTGTCAGGAGCTACAATATCTCAGCCACTCTGATACTATCCATCTCTAAGCTTATGTAAAAGCATACAAAGGAAAGGATGGTGAATTATGGTGGTTCTGCCTACAAACTGGCATTTTCAAAGAGGAGAACATAAAAATGTGCTCAATCTGACTCTCCCTCATCAAATTTTACTCACTTTTTTGGGCCCAGTTAATTGATGCCATACTGCTACAGACTGAAAATAGGTTGGCTACAGGACCACAAGGCAATCTGTGTTAAGCAGATGCAATCATTTCAGTGATGCCAGTGCAAGTCTCCTGGCATGGCATAGGTGCTATAACTTAGTGGTTGAAGACCTGCTTCATATATTGCAAGTCCTAGCATCAATCTCAGAGCAACGATTGGATATAAAACAAAGATATCTGATTCTTACATGAGCTCAAGAAAGCTTTTCCTGATCCAAGTAGTTAGTGCTGAATTTAATGGTTAACCAGCCTGACTGAGAAGCTTAATCCACACATCACCCAAATCGTAATTTAACTATGATTTATTAATTAAGCTATAATAGCTGTATTCACATAAGAATCAAATCTTATCTTAGAACAATATGGAAACCTATTTGCAGCAACCAAGAATCTAAAATTGAAGGTTAAGTCTGAACTCTTGTTCAGTGCCCAGTCAAAACTCATCTACAAAATACTCGAAATACAGCTTTCTAATTGAGTAGTAGGACTTTATACATCAGTGCACTTTTACTCACAAGGATTCCCATTTTTATATCAAATAAATCCTTTTATGCCTGGCCCCTGACTGACTCTACATTCTTCCAGTGTCTCATAGGACAATGTTTCAGAATCAGAAGGAGAGCTCTCCTCATCTGAAGGCAAGGGCCAGAATCTAAGTCCCAGTGAGCTTCAGATCGATCTTCAAAGAGGATTTGATGAGTGCAGGGGAACTCAGTAGCTCCCTACATCTAGCCTAGCATACATGAAACACTGATCAATTCTGCTCATACAGGCATTCTTCTTTCCCTTTCCCTTCTGGGAAGCAACCCTTGTTATTTCATATGAAATGTTTTTCTAAGCAATCATTCAAAATTTTGTTTAAACAATGCAACAAAAACAAGAAAAATGTGGAAAAAAATTATGTACTTTTATTAAAATTGCTTTAAAATTCTTGAGCAAATCAGAGGAAGTGAGTCACTATAATCCCTTTAAACATAAAGTTTTGAATCAGAAACTGATACCAATTCAGAAAGCTAACTTCAATTTATGCCACTAAAACACCAGTGGCTGGAATCTTCCCATCCCCTTCCCCTTTGCGAAAGCTTGTGCTAGAGATTATGATCAGAGCAAAACTGAATACATCCTCAGGGGCACCCATTGATTGTGTTTCTGTGTTGTATTTTCTTTTAGATTAAAAATCTTTGGAAAGAGATTAAGAAATTTTATGAGTGAGGTATACAAGAAGCAGATTAAAATTCCATAAGTATATTTTCTCTTGAAGATTTATACCTCCCATATTCCTAGGACATCTAATTAGAAACCAGGAAGAAAATAGGCCTGGAAAGAGTTGGCATTTTGTTCAGATACATTTTTTAAAAATTGAGCTAAATAATGGCCATTTTATACAACACACAATATAATTGCTCTTCTTATATTAGGGAGTAGTTATAAATTATCTAGTAACCCAGTTGTTCTAGTTGCCATGTGGATCACCAAACAATTGCAAAGAGAGTTACTGGCCACCTAAATCCAAGGGTTTTTGACAGCTAGACTGTTATTGTAGCTACTAACTAACCTATATTAAAAAAAAAGAAAAATCCCAGGAAAGAATGGGCATTTATCTAAGAGCTGACATTGAAACATTGTGAATAACTCTTTGAATCATTTGTATTATTACGAGTAGAAAGCATAATTACCATAATCAGCCTTGAGTCTGAGGGAATGTTGTTTAAAAAAATGGAGGGGGGAAATCCAGAATTGAACAAATGAAAATGAACCTTGATAATAGAACAACCTTGAATTCAACTTCATTTATCACACTAATGGATGTCAAGATGACCTCAATCAAACATTTTGTTTTCCAGTTTCCAGCAAGAGAAAGGTTTCCTTTACCCCTCCCAAAGAAAGCTATTCAAATGGTTTCTTTATAAAATGATCCCAGCAATTATATTACAGTAAAAGGTCATTTCTGTCCTTGGATGATTGGATGAAGCTGCTTCTAGAAACATAAGGAAGGTTTGGTCCCTATTTCAAAATAGTTGTGGGAGTTTCAACAACAACCTGTTATTCACAAGTGACATTACATTTTTGGATTTGGACTTTCTTAACCAACTATAAAACTTCTCATGGAAAGCATCTAGTAATCATTCTTAATATGCTGGCTCAAAAGAGCACACAGCATATAAATGATTCTCTCTTTTTGTTTTTCCTCCAATTTTTTTTATTGGCTAAAATGTCAATCCATCATTTCAGTGTTCATCAGTGGTCCCTCAACCTCATATTGTAGATCCAAAACCTGGTGGTGAATGTTGATTAAACTGTGCCTGCCATATTCACTTGATTTTTTTCTTCCGTTCTGATTCTCAGAGACTGCCTAGACAAGGTTTTTTAGAAGTGGTTTTTAATTTGTTTTAAATTTAGAAATTAACTGCAATCTGTGGGAATTTGGCTCTGTATATGCTGGGGGGGATGAACTATTAAATAATGTAATTAATTTCAAGTAAACAATTGTAATTCTGCTGTTGTTGCTATTCCTCTGAGTCAGTTTTTGACTCCTGGGGACTGCCTGAACTAGTCTCTGCAGTTTTCTTGGCAGTTTTTCAGAAGTGGTTTATCATTGCCTGCTTCCTATGGCTGAAAAAGACTGAAGGTCACCCAGTTGTCTTCATGCCTAAGGTAGGACTAGAACTCACAGTCTCCTGTGTTCTAGCTGGTGCCTAGCTTCTGCTTTTTTGCTACCATCAATAGTAAAGTAATAGGCAGTAAATAAATATACTGCAGACTAGCACTTGGTACAGCAGTCACGAAGGCCTTGGAAAAGATATTCAAATGTTTTGAAGTGTCTGTACCTACAAAGGTCAGAATGGTGCAAACCATGGTATTCCCTGCAGCACTTTATGGAAGCAAAAGTTGAATTTTGAGGGAGCAGAATGGGAAGAGTATTGATTCCTTTGAACTTTTGGTGTTGGAGAAAGCTCCTGAGAATGTGATGGACAGCCCAGAAAACAAACTGATGGTTCATCGAACAAATCAACCCAGAGTTCTTACATGAGGCACAAATGACCAGGCTTAACTTATCCTACTTCAGATACAGTAAGCTCTCTGAAAAATCAAACAAACAACCAATAATTGTAATAAGAGTTTGCATGTTTAAATTTTGCCTCTGCCCATTTTTAACATCTTTTATGTGCCACTAGTCGCTCTTTAGGGCGCGCAGTGATGCAAGTGGTTAAGATGCTGGGCTTGACTGGTGGAAGGTTGGCAGCCCGAATTCAAGACCCATGATCTGCTGTGTAACAGGGTGACCTCCTGTTGTCTGCCTAGCTCCTGCCAGTCTAGCAATTCAAAAGCATGTAAAAATGCAAGTAGATAAATAGGTACCATCTTCGATGGGAAAGTAACAGCGTCCATGCATCTCAGCATATTGTCATGCCAGCCACATCACCACGGAAGCATCTTTGGCTGAATGCTGGCTCTTTGGCTAGGAAATGGAGATGAACACCACCCCCTAGAATCGGCCACAACTGGCAGAGGAAACTTTTGCCTTTTACTTTTTTTTAGTTGCTCTTTGCCAGTCAGCCTATGATAATAAGCTTTGACAACCATTCTGCACTCAAGTTGAGGCCATGGATTTTGGATTCAAACCCACACTGGCTAGATTCACACAATGATTAAACCCGATCTAGACAAGACTACATGATGGTTTAGCTCAGTGTTTGAAGCCAGCCATTGTGACTTATGCAGTAAAACAAAGTTCAAAGAAACAAGAGCTTTCTACAGTGTGTTGATAACCTAGCAGCTCTCCAGGGACTATAGAGCCTTTCCCAGTGCAGCCTGAAGAAGCTGCAGGCTGAATCTGGAGTCTTTTTTTGTGCAAAGCATCTATTCTGTCATCATCAGCTTCAAATCACCCCTTGTGAAGTAGGAATTATTAATGATGCCTCATGTAGGACTGGTTTAACATAGTTGGAGAAATTGGGATATACCAAACAACATGAGAATCTAAGAAAAACTACACTGGTGAGTCATTTTATTGTTTTTTATATCTGGACTACTTATATGTCCTGTAGTCCTGATGCATCTCAAATTATAAATATTTAATCTTTTGAATTTTATCTCCATAGATATAAATTTCAGTGGGCATATTGGGCATTGGATTTTATGCTTTTCTCCTTCATTCTGTGAAGTTCATTCTTATGATTTCCACATTTTATAAAGCTCTTACTTAAATAGCTGTCACCATCACAAAATAGCACCTTCTGCAGATCAAACAAATACTGCCATTACTGAGTCATTAGGGAAAAAACCTCATAGGTTTGAATTTGGCAACTATGAAATAAACAAACAGTGAAGTTAAAAGAAAAAGGAAGAATGTAAAAAGAAAAAAGTGATAACTGTCTTTATTAGGATTAATATATGTTTTCCATAGTTACCATAAGGCAAATAATCTTTTCTCATACAGTGAATCAGAATAGGGTATTCGGGGGGGGGAGTAGTGAATTTGCAATTAATTCAAAGATTAACTTTCCAAAACTATAGTCAATTATTGTCCTTGTGTTTTCTTTTTCCCAAACAAACTAAAAGATTTGGAAACATCTGTGGCATATACACATGTGCAGTCTCTCCCTTCTGCTTTGTGTTTGTCTTTTTTTTTCTGTTTGCTTGTTTTATGTTTTTTTCTGGGGTTTTGTTGTTTTGGGAAGATTTTTTTTTGCCAAATGATGCAGAAGATGTTGGCAGCTGCAAAGATTCAATTATACACAATGTAAAAAATAATTTAGAGAAGAATAATGCACAAAAAATGCCTCTCTAGAAATTGCATGGGACAATAAATCCGTTAATTAGCTAATTAATATTCAATTGGGGTCAGTGGGCTTAATAGAACATTTTTGTGAGACCCAAGAAATTTTCAAATCACAATGTTAAGTCTGCCCAGTTGCATTATCATCTAAGAGCAGGCACGCCTTATCTAACTGCCAGATGTCTTAGAACAATACAGGACCATTATCACCTCAGTGCAGCGTAGACGATACTACATGTGGATGTTGCAGGCTGGGAAGTAAAAATGCTTGAGCATTTAGTGTAATTGATATATGGCTTCTGCTATATTGTTTAGGGGTGTTTGTTTGCTCTACTGGCATTTAAAGCAGTGAAGCAACCGAGGGATTGATTTCCATTGGCTACCATTTTTTCCCCTCCACGAAGTCAGGGACAAGCTGTCAGGGCCTGATGTTGGCCAGTCAAATCAATCCAAGGCCCATGGCGGCTCAGGTGTAGGTAAGAGACTTTCTGTAGGTCAGAATTAGGAGGCTGCTCTTCAGCCTTCAGCACATTCACCTTTGTTTAAACACCCATTTGGAAAACAATGACATCCGTTTTGCTAACAACAAAAGTTACACTTTCAGGAAAAATTACAGGCGAGATGACCTTGATTTTCTTCTGTCCTGATTTGTGTGTGTGTGTGTGTGATGGGAGAGGATATTTTGCTTCTGAGCTCATGTTTACAGGGTACATTCTGGGTTCTCCTGAAACAACACAAAGCCATCCCTTTTGGGAGCTGATTACACAAAGGAGGCTCGTTTCTGAATATTTCACTGGAATGCAGCCGTGGTGTGTTCCAGCAAATGTGTACAAGAAATTTCACTCCATTGTTCCGAGTATTTACAGTGCGATCTAACCTGCAGCTTTTAGCACTATCCAAGCATTGTTGTTTCCTTGTAAGCGACATGCAGCATTACTATTAATTTCTGTACTTAAATTGCTGTAGGACCCTTTTTTCAAGTGTCCATACCTCTATGTTCTACCCATGTTTATAATAACTGCATGAATACATTATACCTAATCATGCTATTTTAGATTCGCATTCAGTTTCAGATATTTTATTGGCCAAGTGTAGTTAGATACGCAAGGAATTTCACTCCGGTACAGCAGCCTACAGTATACTTGCAGGACAGCAGTGAATTGAATAATAACAGCAATAATGAAGTTAGAGTGAAGTGTACATCCAAAATATGCAGCCAGTAGAAGGGGAATATTATAAGTGTAGAGTTAGAAACCTTATATGCTGGTAAGTATGGAAACACATTAGACAAAATTTCTGGTTTAATTTTCAGCTGAATGATAGCACAGGGGAAAAAATATGTCCTTGGGTCTAGTTATTTTGGTATGCAATACCATACAGCACCATCTAGAGGGAAGAGGTCCAAACAAGTTGTGTCCAGGATGAGAGGGCTCTGCAGATATTTTTTCTGCCCTTTTTTTGACCCTTTCGATATACAGGTCCTCTACGGAGGACAGGATTATTATTATTATTTGTCCTCCTCTCCTCTTCCTCTTCTTCTGCTTCGGATGTCAAGGGAGATACAAAGTTCTGATTCTTGCACTTCTGGCAGCCTCAACCAGTGTTATCTGATGCTCTTGTAGTATGTCTTTGATGTTGTCTCTCCATCTTCTTCTGGGTCTGCCTCATGCTCTTTGACCTTCTCCTCTTTTTAAATACATCTTGTACAGTATGGGATTCCAATACTTTCTCTCCAGGTCAGCAAGTCATTTTATTTGATTTCTTTGTATGTAGTTTAAGATTGGTTCTCTTCTAATTCTTTCCCTTATGACCTCATTCCTGATTTTATTCCTTCTGGTCACTCCACAACCTTTCCTCAAACATTTCATTTCAATGGTGACTTTTTCTTCTGCTTCTGCTTCTTTCAGCAAAACTTCTGTTTCCATCTTCCTCGGTCTTCAGCATCCTCCTCAGTCACACCAACCTCCTGCATATCCTCTCTCATAGCATCCAAGTACCTCCTCCAGGGTCTTCCTCTTCTCCTTCTGCCCGATAGCTCCATCCTCAACAGACTCTTCCCAATATACTCTTCATCCTTCCGCAACACATGACCAAACTATCAAAGTCTTGCTTCTCTCACCTCATCACTAAACCTTCCTACCTGTGCTGTGCCTCTGTTATACTCATTTCTAACCTTGTCCAACTTTGTCACACCCAACAAAAATCACAGCTTCTTCAACTCTCCCACCTCTAGGTCTGCCTCTTGTCTTTTTGTCAGGGCCACTGTCTCCAGGCCGTACAGCATTGCTGGTCTCACTACCATCTTGTAGATCTTCCCTTTGACTCTAACAGATACCTTTCTATCACAGATCAGTCCTGACACTCTTCTTGATCCACTCCATCCCATCTGCACTCTCTTCTTCACTTCTTTGTCACATTTCCTGTTACTTTGGACAGTCGACCCTACGTATTTAAAGTCATCCACCTTTACCACCTCTACCCCTTGCAACTGCATCCTTCCACCATCCTCTCTCTTGTTTAGGCACATGTACTCTGTCTTACTCCTACTGACTTTCATTCCCCTTCTCTCCAGTACACACCTCCATTCCTCCAGATTCATCTCAGTGTACTCTCGACTTTCACTGCAGATCACAATGTCATCTGCAAGCATCATAGTCCATGGATATCCTGTCTGACCACATTTGCCAACCTGTCCATCACCATTTCAAACAAAAAGGGGCTGAGGGCCGATCCTTGATGCAAACCCACTTGAACTTAAAACCAGTCTGTCATTCCTACCACACATCTCATTGCTGTCACACTGTCTTCAGACATATCCTGTACCAACTTTACATACTTTTCCGCTACTCCAGACTCCTCATACAGTTCCACATATCCACTTCAGCACTTTTTCATATGCTTTCTCCAAATCCACAAACACACAGTGCAGTTCTTTCTGGCCTTCCCTGTACTTCTCCTGCAGCATTCTTAGCGCAAACATTGCATCAGTAGTACTCTTTTTTGGCATAAAACCATATTGCTGTTCACTGATCATCATCTCTCCTCTCAGCCTAGCTTCTACTACTCTTTCCCACAGCTTCATTGTGTGGCTCATCAACTTTATGCCTCTATAGTTGCTGCAGCTCTGTGCAATCCCCTTATTCTTAAAAATCGGGACAAGTACACTTCTCCTCCACTCCTCAGGCATTTTCGCACTTTCCAAAATCTTGTTAAACAATCTGGTTAGCAGCTCCACTGCTATCTCTCCTAAACCGTTTCATGCCTCTACTGGTATATCATCTGGACCAACTCCCTTTCCATTTTTTATCCTCTTTATAGCCCACCTCACTTCATCCTTACTAATTTCCTGTATGACCTGGTTCACAATGTCTGCCTCATCTAATCTCTCTCTCTCATTTTCTACATTCATCAGTTCATCTAAGTAGTCCTTCCACCTACCTAAAACACTTTCTTGGTTTGTCAGCACATTTCCATCTGCATCTTTTACCACTCTAACTTCCAGCACATCCCTCTCTGCTCTATTTCTCTGTCTGACCAGTTGATACAAGATCTTTTATCCTTCCTTTGTGTTCAGCTTCTCGTGCATCTCATCATCTACTTTTTCCTTTGCCTTTGGCACTTCACTGATATTCTTGTTTGCTTTCCTTGTTTCTCTTGCTATCCCAATTAATCTCTGCCTGTCTCTTTCCTCTTATGCATTCCTGAATGTCTTCATTCCACCACCAAGTCTCTTTTTCTCCCTTACTCTTTCCATATGTCATGCCAAGATCCTTCCTAGCTGTCTCCCTCACCACTTCAGCAATCATTGCCCAGTCATCCCACATCTCCTTATTGATGCTCAGGATCTGACTCACCTTCTTCCTAAATTTTGCAAAAAATTCTTCTTCTTTCAGTACAGTCTTCCTTCTCCTTACTTCTAAGAATCAACCCCATTCTATGTTATCTAACCACACACTCTCCTGCCACCACCTTACAGTCTCTGATCTCTTTTAGATTACATCTCCTGCATAGAATGTAGTCCACCTGTGTGCACCTTCCTCTACTCTTATGAGCTCATCCTTCTTCTTAAAATATGTATTTGCCACTGCCATTTCTATTCCTTTTGCAAAATCCACTACCATCTACCCTTCTGTATTTCTCTCCCTGATACCATACCTACCCATTACCACCTCACCACCAGTGTTCCTTTCACCAACATGTCCATTGAAGTCTGCTCCAATCACTACGCTCTCTTTTCTGGGTATGCATAACACCACTTTGTCCAACTTACTCCAAAATACTCTCTTCTCATAAATCTCACACTCAACTTGTGGGCATATGCACTGATGACATTTATCATTATCCCTTCAATTTTCCAGTTTCACACTCATGAGTCTATTGGTCACTCTCTTTGCTTCTAATACATTCTTGCTAAGCTCTTCCTTTAAGATTATTCCCATGCCATTTATCTTTCTATCCATGCCATGGTAGAACAGCTTGAACCCACCTTCAATGTTCCTCACCTTACTGCCCTTCCACTTAGTCTCTTGGACACACAGTATATTTACCTTTCTCTGCTCCATCATATCAGCCAGTTCTCTTCCTTTGCCTGTCATTGTGCCAATAGTTAAGGTTCCTACTCTCACCTCCACACTTCTACCTTTTATTCTCTACTGCTTTTTCTGGGCACACCTATACACTCACCTTCTCCTCCTTTGTCCAACAGTAACACACTTTCCAGTAGTACCCTGTTGGTTAACAGTCCTGATGGCGGTCATTGGTAAACTGGGCCTCGACCGATCTGATATGGAAATCTCTTTGTTTATTCACATATTAAGTTGACATAGGTTTTATGCTGGATGCCTTTCCTGATGCAACCCTCCCCATTTACCTGGGCTGGGGACTGGCACTAGGGCTACACAAGATAACCTCAGTGGCAAGGACTAGATGTACCCTGCAAGTATTCTAATTCTGCAGTTTGGAAAAGCAGAAATCTGGTCGAGTTTCTGACAAA
>JANHZU010007984.1:637286-648224 GCA_032468055.1 Acrochordus granulatus | reverse complement strand
ACCCTATGTACCCTAACTAGGAAAGTTTACTCAAGACACCTATTTCTCAGGAAATCAGAGGTAATTACTTAATGGACTTAAAGTATTACCTTTACTGCAATTACCCAAACAAGGTATATCACCTAGAATCTAATGAATCAAATGTTAAATGTGTGAAGATTTACAATATTTGAAGAGTAGCTACTTGGTAGATCTATATGAGAATATCATTTAGTTTTATGCTTATTTCTGTTTTCTGTCTTGGTACAATTCATTTGTAAGCTGTGCAAAATATTCTTCCCATAAAATACTGTTGAGTTGTAAAGTTAAATTGTATGATTTTTTTTCCCCATCCAATTGTGTCCAATTATCGAGACCCCTTGGAAAGTCCCAGAAGTTTTCTTGGCAAGGCTTCAGAAGTGTCTACTTCCTAGGGCTGAGGGAAAGTAAATGGCCCAGGGTCACTCGGCTGATACTGTACCTAAGGTAGGACTAGAGCTCATAGTCTTCTGGTTTCTAGCATGATACATTAAACTATAATAAATTGGATTTCAGATTATATGATTACAGCATTATAAAAACTGCTATTGTCCTTTATACTGATGTTGTATAAATAAAAAATGCACAGAATACATAATTTACAATATGCAAGGAAATTTGAAATAATTTGAAAGTTGCTAAATGTGTGAAATTAGAATTAGTACAATTCAATAATCTTCATGATTTGGTTTATACTATTTAAAAAATTAGAAAAGAGTCTATATAAAGTTAAAATCTGTAAAGACAGTTACGCAGATTTTAAACTCACTGTACTATGTCAATACCAAATTACAATCACCTTATTTATCTTTCCTGAAAATAAATTTAATATTAAATCCCAAACAATCCCAAAGATTAAATGAGGCTTTCATTTGTAGACTAATTTATTTTAGTGAGAAGGAAAGCATGGGATAAATACTGGGCCATCATGTAAACTGCTGTTACAGCTTCCACAAAACAAAATGTAAGTTGTACCATTTCAAGCAAATCCAATTTTATCTTAAAGCCTTTTCGATTTTCAGTTGAATGCTGCAAGATTGTCTTATTTTTTCCTAGGTGTATGCCATTAATAACAATCTAAATGTTTATTTCTTTGCTTCTTCATTAAGTTCCATATTATAGTTTTTTTCCATTTTTGTATTGTTGCCAAGCAAATCAACCAGCCTATTGCATCATGTTGAATACAAATGAGTTACTGACTTACAACTGTTTGAAATAAGATCTTGATGAAAAATTTGATTTTTTTTAAAAAAGCAAAAATTCCAGGGTCATATTTGCCAAGTAGTTAAAATATAGCCATGTGGTATTTCTGGGTGGGAAAGAAGCATGAGGGATGTTTATTTTAATAAAAGACAGAGAAGAATTATTTCTTTTCTCAAAGCAAAAATATTTATTTAAAAGAATTGATGTCTGGAAAAACTCAACAATCACAACTAGGCAGAATGATCTAATGGATATATAAAGGCATGAAGTATTTAACAAAATATCCATGGCTGCCATAAAGCTCACAGACACCTCCTTTGGTATTTAGCAAGATTTCTGTTTTTCTTGACAAGTGAGTTTTTGCAAATAGAATTTTTTTTTTGTTAAAAAGGGTTAGAAAATAATCATAAGAAATATACTAGGTAGTTGGGCATGCAAATTGAAGTGGTAGCTTCTAATTTCTCTTTTCCACTCTGAACATTTTGAATTCCATGTTGGCATGAACATGTGAAATATGTGTATAAAAAAGGAAGGATGTAAAAAGGGTGATTCCAAATGAAACAGAAACATGTTTTGGAAGGTGATCTTTGAATGGGTGGGGGAAGACTGAAGGAAAAAGGAAAAAATAGGAAGAAAAAAGCAAAAGAGCAAGCGAGTGAGGAAAATTTGGAATTCAGACTCTCACTTCTGCTTAGATTCAGATTCAGGGTGTTGAGGCATGTTATATTTTGGCCTCAGCTATGAAATTGATATCTTCTGTTATATTGAAGTTAGAAGGCACATTATGACTGAGTAATGTCTTCTAAATATTTTATTTGAATTCTATATGTGCCATTAGCAGAAAGTCTGAATCTAAATCTAATATGTGAACCAAAGATTTGAATACATGACCTATATTTATTTCTGTTAAGCCCACAGGCCATATCATAAAACAGAATTAAAATAAAAAAAACATTACACAATAAAACCTTTTATAAAAGTGGCATAAGGAAACAGGTTAAATGAAAAGAATAAAATAAAGAATACAATATCATGTATATCTGTGTCATTCCTACAATTTACTCCAATCAGACCCATATATGTTCAACTGAACAGTTTCATTAAAATAAAGGACCATATTATATGTGATTTTTGGATTCTGACCACATGTGAAGTATTTTGTTTTAATATAAGGGCCCCAATAGTTCATTCTTGGATCTCTTTCTTATATAGTTGACAATCAAATAATATATCTGTAATATTTTCTATTGCTGGAGTTCAACAAATACGTGTGTGTTCATTGTATGGAACATTGTTAAATTGTCCAAATTATTGGATTGAACATCTGTCCCCCAAGCAGCTATAATATGTAACCCTGGTCTGCTAATTTCTGTATATGAACCAATTAGCTAAACCTGAGTGCATATCCTTTTTTGTCAGTTTTCTATGCTTATAAACATGGCTTTTAATTTGTAGATCTTAATGCGAAGCACAGAGCTCTGATTTCTCAGCAATATGTTATGTAAAGAAATTTTAATTTAATTTCATTTTTAAAAATATGTTTGGATTATCAAAATAATCCAAATAACAATAAAAATAATATGGATTATCAAGATAAGATCGAGGCTCAAACAATTTTTTACCAATTTAAACATTTTATTTTGTTTAGTTTCTCTATAACATCAGCATTAAAATGTCCATTAGATCATATACAATATATAAACATGTCTGTTTTAATTCAAGATCTAATACACAAATTTTTTTAATAATAAAAGCATTTCTAAATTTCAAGTTTTCACTTTCAACAACACTGCATTAGGTAACATATATACCATTAATTAAAATTATTGCAGAAGTGTCAACTGAATAGCTAATACCCCAAAAGCCAAGAAATTCAGACTTAGTACCATTTACTGGTGGGTGACTTGCTTTTCTACCCTCTTTGGCACAAAATGAGCCTGGGAAACTGGGGACTGACCTGAGTCACATCTGTATTAGCAAGATTTTTAACATTTACCAGGAAACAAATTTGGGATTGAAGACATTTTCTGTTTTTAGGGTGACTTTGCAATACGGAAGAAAACTGAAAACCACACCTTTTGACCTCTGCATTTCTCCTTTTGTTGAAAGTGCAAAGGGAAGCCATCCGGAAGGAAGAAAGATTACAGCTATCTATAAACTGTTTGACAGAGGCAGAAATGCTGATAATGTTTGGGGCTGTGTCGGTAATTTTTGGCTGCTTGCATCAGCAGGGGGTTGAAGTAAAACAGAGACTCTTGACGTGTTTGTCTAAAGTGGTGGTAGGGTGATCCCAGTCACTAAGAGTTCATCTGAAGTTCAGGACAGATGTTACCAGTAGTTTATACTTCAGGAAAATAAAATTGCTTCCGGATTTGCCTTTTCCATCCTCATGACTGAGCCACACTGCCTCAAAGAACAGCAATGTCGGTAGGAAAGCAGTCTTTGAGCAAGATACCCCGATTGCGGTGACAGTCAAGTTCCTCGATAAATCCATACCAATAGATCACTAATCCAGGACCAAATCTACATTGAAAACAAATAATCAGATATAATTAGGTATAACAGCCATCACACTTATCATCTGCAATACTTTAGAATTATAAATTTTGGGAAAACAGAAACACTACAGAAAAATAGCGAGATATTTCACAGAGATATTAGTATTAAACCCCCACTCTGTATTTAATGGAAAGCCAATTTTTAATTTCAATTTTCTGCCTTTTCCCAGCTAACAATGACAGATAGTAAGAATCTTAATCATATTTAATCACTTGTTATAGAAGTCTCATTTGTTTCAGAGAACATTTCTGAGATTTCAAAAGGGAGAAAAAGATTGTTTGCTCTTTAATATACATGCTGAAAGTTAGCAGAAGGACTTATCAAGGCAAATTATCATTTATTCTAAATGCCTCCTTTTGTGCAAGTAGTGTCTCAAATCACCATCAGGCAATTTGCAGACTTGGCCTCTTTTGTCCATGAAAAAGTTCAGGCTCTCAGGAATAATCATGATCAATCAATATGTATATCTAGATATTTTGCACATCAGTTTCACTTTTTTTCCTATTGAGAGCATTTAATTAGAGGGAAGCCATACTTTTGGTATAATGTTGCAAGAATTTTATAGCGAAATCATAAATTATGGATGCTCTGTTTGTAAAAGGATGTCTAAAAAGTGAGCAGCTTTCTCTAATCTAATGTCATGAGAGAGTATAGACTTGAAGCCAAAAAGTTATTTTTTTATTCTGAGATTTATTGTACAGCCTATGTAACCTGCCAAAAACAGCAACAGTATAGGAGGAGCTGTAAGAGATCGTATGTACAAGTTCAATGCTATGTCATATAACAGTCTGCACACAATGCTGCAGTCAGCCAATATGGTAGCTGGCTTTTGTTAATGTTTTAACTGTAATGGGAAGATCTCAAGAGAGCACCCACAGTTATTTCAATGCTCAATAAGTTGATAATGTAATTATTCAAAATTATGGGCAACATTAGTTGTTGTTTCACTGCAAAACTGGAAGGAACTTGCTCAGTTCCAGAATAACAAGTGAACACGTATTTCAAAAAGGATAAAACCTAGCTGGCTCCCTTGATTGTTTTGACTGGACCTCCTGCTATCCCAATGTTTAATTTTGCCATTTGGAGATTTGCAGATATTACTTTCTAGTGTTTTAGTAGCAGTTGCCTGTGCCCAATGCTGACACCACATCTTTCATTCAAAAGACCTCAGGTGTTTTAGAAAGACAGGTGCTAAATAAAGACTAGCGTTGTAGATTTTAGCTGTACTAAATAATTCTTTCTAAATGTTCCCTGGCAGTAAAGTCAGATTAAAGTTGTCTTCAATCAATTTGTGTCAAGGAGAAGTCAAGAGAGCCTTTTCTTCTGTTTGTTCTTTGAATGGGTTGCCACTGGATTGTAGTGCATTGCAGCATAACAAAATAGGAATGTTGACTAGAGAATTGCATTTTGGCTATGGATTGGATTTTGTAAGAAGAATATGGCTTTGTGTGGAAAAACTCTACAATTACAAGTTTGCTGCATGAAGATTGCCACCATATTTCAGTATTAGAAAAAACTGGATGCTCTAAAAGAGGGCTGTATATGAAATGTGCAAAGTGTGTGGTATGTAAAGTTTACTATAGTAATAAGTGATTTATTAAATTAGTTCTGATTCCTTTGTTTACTTGCATTGGAATTAAAACCAAACGTGCCTTCTAAATCAGTGCTTGCTATATTAAATACAAATCTCTATTACCCAATATTTGGACACATTATGTGAAAACCCAGCTCTCTGGACATGTCAATAATGCTCAGAAAAGTGGAAGGAAAGAGAAGAAGACAATCAGCAGAAAGGAGGATGGTCTTAGATACAGCAGCAACCGGTATATTGTTAGATATTTTAAAGGAACAGGATGGGACCAGATCGGCCGTAAGAAAACCTATGCAGTTCTTATGACATTGACTTGATAGCACATAATCAATTACTGGGCATATATCTGCTTTAGAAATAATACTACCCCATCCCCCACTGATAAAGCAAATCAGTATTTACTGTATAAAAATAAAACATTTTCTGCTAGTATATCAGTGTATATTTCACAAAATCAAAAATTTTTGCCACATATGATTTTAATTCTCTCTCTCTTTCCAATTTCCAGTGAAAAGAAACATACACATATACACACAGAGCAGTCCTAAACTGATGTAATCCTTGGTTATTGTCTTTTAGCACCTTTAGCCAGTAGTTTTCAAGTTATATACTTGCTGACCATTCTCCCTTTTATCCTCTAATTTGAGGGCAGATTGGAAAAGACTACTATCCCATCTGAGATTACCAGTGGGAAACACTGTGATTGATGTCCTTAAAAGGCTGTCTGCTCTTGCTCTTGCTCCATCCTGAAATGACTGGGACTGGGGTCCCAATTCTGGACAATGGGATATAATTATTTATTCCAAATGGAAGAGATATCTGGAAAATCCAGTTATGTGGTGATTTTGTGCCGACATAAAGATGGCAATATCAGAGTATTTCAGAAGAAGTTGTGTTGGCATACGTTTTTCTATGAATCAGAGCTTGCAACAAGGAGGATTTTCATTTCTAGATTCTTTTTTCTCTTTCCCTTCAGTGCTCATTGCTGCATGACTGACTTGTGAGAAAGGGACGGATGATATCATGTAGACTGGCCAATACAATCCTGGTGCAAAGGTACTTCTAGGTGTTAATAAATAGATGAATGCCTTTCCTAAAGTATAATTTTTGACCAAGCTATTATTTGCATTGTTACAAAGGAAATTTGTTTGGCTTAATAGGTGACCAGATTAGATATGATGTTCAACATGGGCAGAATGTATTACTGTTATATTACAGAGAGGACTAAACTTCAGTGCTCAATAGCCTCACTAGGAAAGCAAATTGATGGGATGAGAGTGGCTGGGAATACATTACACATATATGCAGGGCCAAGATTTTCTGTTCTGCCCCTCCCCTTTTGGGGGGATTGGGAAATGTGAGATTTTAATTCTCTTCTTTGAAAAAAAATTAGAAATTTAGGACTTACATTCAACTTTTCACATATTTTCTACTCAAAAAGGTAGTGCACTGTGCTGTACATTTGTAGCAATTGTTGTGGAAGCTGTGGGAGTATATGAAACTTGAGGTCTCAAACTACCGTTCCCAGCTCCTTTATGCAGTCAAAGAAATCAAAGACTCAGGTGACTTTGAGATGTATGATCTATTCTCCCAATGTAACAGATTATGTCAAAGCTTTTTAGAAGCTATGCAAAACTTCAGAGAAGTACTTTGCTTTGAGCACCATGAAACACTGATGCACTTATTAATTTTAAAAGTCTCACTGAGTGCAAACTGCACTGAAATAGCCATTTTGAGAACTTCTTTCCTACATTCTTAAAAGTATTCTAGTATTGCTAGTATTTTTGGTGTGAAGTGGAACAGCCAAGTCAGAGTAGCTTGCTTTAGAATTGACTGCCTTGCTTTAGAATTGACTGCCTTGAATTTAATCAGTCCTTTGATTTAAATTGAGGTAGTGTTGCATTTAATTCTGCTTTGCACATTAAAATTAAGCATTTTTCTATGGATTCAGCAAGAAGCAATCATGTTCTGTCTTAATCTTATGGGTATGGCTCCACATATTGATGGTCATGATAATTATGCACTTAAGTAGATTGTACCAATATTGATTGAGTTTATTCTTAATATTTCTACTAATTTTGACATTAGTAAAAATGACTGTTAATTACCAAATGATTAGATGGCATTAAAAATAATTACCTCCTTGCTGCTTTCTACTGTTGACTAGATTATTATTATTTTATTGTAAATCACCTAGAGTTAGCTGGCTTTGAAATTTGACAAAAAATATAATAAAAAATAAAGGCTTACAGCCCAGGTTGAGTTGCTCTAGCATTGTATCTGCTTTGGTAGAAAATTCTTTACAGGTAATGAAATTAATGCAAAGGAAATTAATGCAAGTGAACTATTGTATTTCTGAATCTATTCAGCTCTGGTTAAGTTTTAAATTGTTCCATTAACAATACAATATTTTTAGCATATTGGTTGGTTATGATGCCTAATACCATAACATTTATGGTATTAGTATAATAGTAACATTTTTTTTATTCATAAACAACTACTCATTGTCCAAATTTTCTCTGGTTTTTATAAGAAGCAACTTTCTTACTTCTTTCTTTCTCATTTATAAGACGAAACAGTATTCTTCTGATTTATTCACAATTCTCTTATGTTTAAACATGACAAATTATGGTGATTCTAATTGTGGATAATAAAAAAGACAGATTATCATGAATTCTTCCTGTTTTGATTTCAGAATAATGAAGACTTGTGGGAAATATGGACACTAAATTGTTTAAAACTTCTGTTGTATTTACAATAGGAAGAGTCCAGTGTTCAGGCCTGTTCTTATAATCATAACTATGGTTTGTTAATGGTCTGAAACTGGTTATTAAGTCAATTGTAGATCTCTCTTTTAATCAGTGACATTATTCCTTAAGTAAGATACTACACAAATTGCGTCTCTTAAGATAGAGTGATACATATATGTGTGGGTACCTTTAAGGTACCTACCATTAAGCACCTGCATGCACACATTTCTGTAAAATAAAGTTAGCACATGTACCACATGAATACAATCCCTGTTCTAATTCATTGTTTAAAAAGACTTAAGTGAAGTACTTACCAAAATTAACTTGTTGGCACATTTAGCATTTGGCACTGACTATCAGGAACTCCTGCTGCTAAGCATTAATTTCTCTCTCATTAGCTCACAGAGTCGGAAAATCACAAACAATGCCAGTAGTTAATTATTACTGCTTTAATTTGAAAAGTCATTTAACCTTTTTTCCTCTTTGTGTCAACGGGAAACAGTAAAGAGGTCAAAGATAGAAGCAAGAACCTCCCTTCTAAATCTGAGTCTCAGTCCCATTTTTTATAGGTGCATAAATGTGATATGTGAAGAAGCCAAATCAGGTTCTAAATTACAGAGTAAGTGCTAAAAACTTATTTATAAATTAATGCTTCTGTTTCACAATTTGGTGAGTAACCTTTCTTTTGTCAGCACTTAAAAAAAAAGTTAGATGTAGAGAGAGGCAAGAATCAAAACTGCAGAAACTGTTGCTCAGTATTTTTTTTTAAATAAATAATTCCGGAGTGAATTAAATCATAATCAGAATCAATATAAACAGGAATACAATAACATTTTCCTATTCATATTCACCAACAAATGAAAAGCATATTGCCTGATGATACCTAATGATTTAATGTATAGCTCTCTCAACAAATAACCATTACTATATCATTTACTAGCAAGCAGAGCGTTTATTTTTGTTGACATTTTTACAGTTTACTTCACTAGGTCATCCCAGGTTGTAGAACAAAGGGTAGCAATCCACTACCCTTTGTACCCCATTTGTAGCCTTTTAGCATCCTGAAATTAAATGCGATGAAATCAATGAATTTCAGCAGTGTAAATTTGTATTTCTTTAGAACAAATTGAATGGATTTTCCTGAAAAAAGAAAGAAAAATATTTTTTCAGAGACGAAGTGGTCTAGCCTCACGAAAATTTTGGCTGTCCTTTTCTACTTTCTGGCTCTCTCAATACAGTATAATAAATTACAAGTTTTCTCATTCCACTATTAATTATGCATCACCCATATGCATGATAATTCTCAGAAACATTACAGTAGATATTCATATTGTCATTAGAGTTGAACTAGATATGAAGAAATCTAGGTTCAAGTCCCCATAAAATGTGCTAGATAACATTGGGTGATAATATATACCTTGTAGACTGACCTATGACATAAGATTATTATCAGGATAACCAAGGAGTGGGCTTGGTTACATATACATTATCTTAATAACCTATAGGAAAGAGTGAATATACATGTAACTAAAAATTAATTGTGAGGTGATGCAAGTGGTTAAGATGCTGGGCTTGTCAACTGGAAGGTTGGTGGCTTGAATTTGAGATCCAATAGCTGCTGTATAATGGGGTGAGCTCCCATTGTCTGTCTAGCTCCTGCCAATCCAGCAGTTTGAAAATATGCAAAATGTAAGTAGATTAAATAGATGCTGCCTTCGGTGGGAAGGTAACAGCATCAATGCACCTTGGCATATAGTTGTGCCAGCCACATGACCACAGTAGCGTCTTCAGACTTGCTGACTCTTTGGCTAGGAAACAGAGATAAGCACCTCCTCCTAGAGTCGGCCATGACTGGCAGGGGAAACCTTCACCTTTTTAAAAATTAATCATCATATCCTTTGCTATCCTTAGCATTCTAATTCCTGATAGAGAGTTCTGATAGGCCACAAAGATCCTAAATGGCTTGAAAAAGCCCATTCACTCAAATACCCTGGAAACATTAATGATATTGATACTTTGCTTGAAAAACATGTTTGATGCAACCAAAATGTTTTCATTCAATGAAAAATATGAACAACAATATATTTTACAGGAATATTCAAGAAGAAAATACATAGAAATTTAGATATATCCCACATTCATGTCTTTCTCTGGCTAGAATATTAATAGAATTTAAAGATACTTCCAGAGAGTGTCAAATTTTAATCATTTGTATAATTATTTTGTATAATACAAGTACTAAGATTGATAAAAATATATGTATTTCTACCAGCTTGACAGAGTGTAAGCACGAATCTTTCAGAGCCAGTTTGTGACATACTTTATATTTAAAATTTTCATACTCTAAACATGATTGAAAATTATTTTCATAACAGCCCAGTAATCTTTAAATCCATGTTAAAATCAATCATATAATAAATCCTAATACTTAAATAGATATGACATTTGAGACCTATATTTAACAAATGGAATAAGAGATTAGCAAACTAGGTGGAAGTCACTGAAACTGAAGAATAAATAAAGGAACATTATGGATCAATATATGCTTTTATTATAAGTCATAAAATGCTTTCGCAAAACAATCTATTATTCAAAGAGGCAAAATATTCATTGGGGATCTACATCTTTAATTGATTTAATAAATATATTGAGAGGTATGTGTGTCTTGGTTCTGAACCTTAATTATTGTTCACTCAGTCCTTTCTGACTCTTTGAGACCCCATGGACTGCATCATGCCAGGCCACCTTGTCCTGAACTGCCTCCCAGAGTCTGCCCAAACTCATGCCCATTGCATGTATAATGTTGTCTCACCATCT
>JANHZU010007984.1:534971-546326 GCA_032468055.1 Acrochordus granulatus | reverse complement strand
GTCATTCTGGAATATTCCATTCATGGAATATTCATGGAATATGTCCATGCTGTCATTAAAAGTCAAACCAACTCAAAGTCACCTTTACTTTTTATATTTACTCTAAATATATTTTAACAATTACTTATAGAACAAGTGGTCTGCATATTAAACTGGCAATTAAGATACAAACTACAAGAGATACAAACTACAAGGAATAAGCTGGTAATTTAGAGATATCAGGTCTTGAACAATGATGTTATTAGATATAATGTTTAATAATGTTAATGAGAATAATTATAATCGGAAAGCCATAATTTGTCTTAAATACATTTCTGCATTAAGCACATTCTCCTTCTTATGACTTCTGTTTGGAAGTTGACAATCAGTTTTGCCAATGTCTCCCAAATTATACCATAATTCAATTTACATTATGGATTTTATGCAAGTTAAAAGTTCTACATAAATTATATTGTTAAAATTAATGCATGGAAATTGGTTTATCTGAATAACAGAAAAAGCTAATACTAATATGAGTTCAGAATCCACAATGATTAAAGGAGGATAACCTATAGTCAACAAGCAATAATTATAAGCACATGCAAGTCTGAAAATCTCATTAGAAATCGACTCCATCAAAACCTTGAATTTTCAGTTTATTTTTTATCGTAGAAAAGACAAAGAACTCAGTCAAAGCAATGATAAAGGATTTCAGGGAGTGTCCCTCCTAATAATATATGGCTGGAATACTATCACCAGCTTTGGGATCCCTCATCATTGTCCCTTTGCTAAGAGAGCCATTATGGGGGATTCAGGTGGTGGATCTTCTTTGTGTCTTCTATGGCCTCTTCGCCTCTTCTATGGCCACTTGACTCTGGAATGCCCTTTGTGTGGAAGTTAGGCTTATGTCAATGAAACCTGTCTTTTGCAGCCAGTTGAAGACTTTGGAAATTAGTACCTAAAACGTGACCATATCTTTCTATGAATAGAATTTTAATTATTTTTATAAATGAAATAACTGTTCATTTTAATTCATTTTTTGTTTTTGTCTAGTTTGTATGGATTGTGATTTGCTACAAGACACTCTGAATAGTGAGCACATTATAAATATTATAAATGCTTTTTAACATTTTTATAAATCATTTAGATGAGGGAATAGAAGGGACTCTCATCAAGTCTGAGGATGACATTTCTGAAAGGTTCAAGATTTAAAAGGATCTTGATAGACTTGAACTTTGGGCACTTTCAATGAAGAGAAATGTTCTACTCTGGATAAGGGAAAAACAGATGTATAAATAACAAGACAGGTAATTCCTGGCTCAGAAGTAGTATTTTGGAGAAGAATCTGGTAATATGCTGGTAGATCATAGATTAAGCATGAAAAGTAAGCCATAGCTGTCAAAAGAGCCAAAGCAATATGGACTGCATCAACTGAGATACAATGTCAAGATCATGAAAAGTGATCATTCTGCTCTATGCTACACTGGGCAAACCACACTTGGAATACTATGTGAAGAATTGTCGAAGAAAAGAGAGTATAAATCTATTCTCCATACAATCTTGAGAGCAGCACAAAAGCTAAGGGAGGAAACCTTAAAGAGAGAGATTCACACCTGAAATAATAAGGAATTTCCTCATATTGAGAACAATTAATTAATTGAGAACAGCCTGCTTTTTGGAATCCTGGGTACTTCAGGGTTTCAAGCAAAGTTTAGACAGCCGTTTATCTGGAATGGTGTGAGGGTTCCTATTCTGGACAAAGGTTTAGACTAGGTACCAAGATACTTTTCAGCCCTATGATTTTATGAAAAAAATAAGTATTTTTTTACCTCTATGGTGTCTGAATATGCCTATGTCCATATGCTAGATAACAAAATAAACAGGTATTAATCTAATATAGTATCATCATAACTAGAACAGTCTTCTGGATATTGCAATTTCATACATGCCTAGCTGGAAATAAATAATATTTAACTAATTTATTTCTGAATAGACATGTATATTTTTTAGTTTAATATTACAAACTGTATATCAAAAGCAGGAACATTAAATTCTAACTAAAATCTATGGATTTAATGCTATTAATCACACAATTTCTTAATGTTGATTAGGCTTTTATACTTCTGACTCACTATGGATATAATTTCTAATTTATGCCTGCCAAGTGCATTTTATTTATATATTTAGATTTACTTAATTATTAAAGTAACCTGTTGCTTTCAATTACATTTTTTTTCAACCACAGTAACGGAGTAAGTACATTTAACATTACTTAACAAATAGCATTGTGTATAATATACTACATTAATGAAAATACATGATTTTATATTGTTCCTTGATTCATTTATTATACACACAAACATACACACATATGCATGCACACACACACATATATACACATATTATAAAATTTTATGTAACTTGTATGACAGAATCTTATTTGTTCTGCTGTTCAATCAAACATGACAGAAATTCTAACATAAAATTATTACTCAGCTCTAGCAATGGAGGAATTCTCTTATTCTAGGAATAAGCAAATGCATGAAGATCACATTAAAATTAATGTGCTAAAACAGAATGTAAACATAGTAATAATATAGTACTCTTTTGTGAGAAAATATGAAATAAAAATAAATATTATATAACTGTAACATAAATTTATATAAAATTATATGAATTATATAATTGTATAGTCATAGACACAATCTTACATGCCAAAAAGATTACTCAGAAATCAATCTAAACTGTAACATTTCCATTGAATATCCAATCCAGATAGTCTTATAATGTAATAATGTTGTGGAGATGTCTATGTCAATAGAAATACTAATAACCTATAACTAATTTCAATTACATTTTATTAACTGCAGGTGCACACCATCAGGAACAGTTTTATGAAATGATATATCAAAGGTTTATAGCTATTTTAAAAGGCTTTATGATAACTCTGTTTACGAAACAGATAGTAAAATTCTTAATTTCTAAATCTTTTTTTAAAAATGACTAAAATTATAGACTCTTTTCTTCTCATATAAGCACAGTTAACATGGTTGAACATAAGCAGCACTAGTACCATTTCTCATATTAAAACTAACATAGAAATTGTCAAAACCACCTTAGTATATGAAATAAAAAATTGCAAGAAATATATGTTCTTACATATATTTCAGAATATATGTTGTTACAAGTAAACACCATAATCTGGATCACATTTGAGCATGCAACATCCAATAATCTGTGTAATTCATACCTTTGATAGTAACCTTCAGTTGCCTCTGGAGTATGATGTTTTGCATGTGTTCTTTTGATTAATTTCTGAAAAATTTAAAATAGCTTTGCAATAAACCAATAACAAATGCCTGGAAACTTCCCCCCATCTCCATTTCCACCATGGACTCCTAGATGTAGTTCCAGAAATTTTTTTTCATTTATGTATTAAATGAAACATCTTTTGACTGTAGGCAATACAGCATATATGTAAAAGGCAGTAAGGTCACAGTAATTGAATCTAAATAAGTTTGCTTAGGGTTACAAGGGGCAAAGGAAAAACTTGTTCTTTCTTTCAACCTTTATATTAATTTCCCTTCAAATCAATTCCATCCAAGTCCTGTGTACTCTGGTTTACAATTCAATTGGCATTTTTAACCAGGAAGAACATTGTTTAAAAACAACTTATTTGAAAACTACAAAAAGTAATTCCATTGAGACTTGCCATTTGACTGACACCTGTCATCTCATGATAAATGACTCCATTTTCTGCCTCTCTTGCCTTCTGCCACTCCGGCAATGGTCATTTATCATCATCTCTGTCAGCAATGGAAAGCAGCAGTGACAGTGCAAGTCAGCAAACATTTAGCACATGGAACCATGCAACACAGGGAAATTATTATTGTCAGAATAATAATGGTTTAGCATAATTTATTACAGGTCCACCAAATAAGCAAAGGCTAGATGTTATTAGACAGATGGATGGGTAAGCTTGGCAGCCATCCACCGAGACTCAGGCGGTGCTTGATGGGGAAAGAGGAACATCCTCCAAACCAATCAGAAAGCTGGCAGTTCAATTACAAAGAAATAAAGGGACATTCATCATTCAATTAGGCACCTGTCAACCCTCACAAAGGAGAAAACTTCTAACCTGGTACTCCTGGGAGAAGATGCTCAGCAGAGTGGACTGCGATTGACTGGAACAAATAAAAGAAGGACAAAGTTAATTACTGGAGTGCACAGCAGAGAAACAAAAGAGAAAGGAGCTTCAAAGGTAGGCCTGCTGCCCTGTAATCTGACAGAACACGAAAACAAGTGTGGAAAAGTTGTTCCAGATGAAAACCTCAGACAAAGGCTTCCTACTGCTAGGTCAAGGAGAGAGTAAGAAAAAGAGTTTATAGGGGAAAAGAAGTTGCACGTTGCTTTGGTCATTCCTTCCAACTCCATAACACAGAAACCGGTATTGATAGCTTGTACTGACCTTAGAAAACAAAATTATTTCCATTAATAGCTGATGCAGCTAAATTCTATTAGCTGTTGGGAACAGACTGATTCTTCACTCAAAACATATTGAAAATTCATTTTGTTAGTAGCAAGAAAAACCCTTCAGTAGCTATCTCATATTCAGAGGTGAAACCCAGCTCTCTGTCAGAAGCAGGATATGGCACCACTCTAACGTTCCTACTAAAAGTGATGTGCTTTGAAAATAGAAACTTTCACAGTAGAAAACTGACATTCCCAGGAGTTGGTAATTTCCAAAGGCTGCCATAAATTTATTCTTTTAAAACTCAGTGTCAAATACCTGGCAATACAGCAAACTGGAACAATATCACTACCATCACCACATTTCCTCTGAAACTTTGAGAAATGGGACAAGATTTTTCCATCCCTCAAAACAGGTCATACTGTTTTTTATTGTACTCTAGGGATAGACTGTATGTTCAGCAAAATTTGATGGAACTGAAACAAGTGACCATTTATACACATTAACTTTATAGTAAAAATACACAATTTATAATTAACATTTATTTTCATCAAAGGTGGAATAAGCAATACAAAATATCCAAAAACTACCCCAAAGATAATCATATAGCAATATGCCCATCCACATAACCAAGGGTTTATGTTTAAAAATGTTGACCAAAGGCAATGTATCTGAAATATACTGAACATTAGACTAACATCCTTAGTGTTTATTTTCATAATAACAAAATCAAAGTATATTCTGAACTCTTTAGAAAATTTGCTTAACAAATTATTTTAGCAACTAATCATGCAATTTTCCCCAGTTCTATCTTGCTGTATCCTACCCAGAGTCTTATGAGTGGGTGGTCTAAAAATATTGTATAGTACACAAATACATGTAAAGTAGTATAAGTAGCTAATGACAATGTCCTCCACATCCCATTAAATGCACTACTGAGAGGTACAGTCTAAAGCAATGGACTAGTTAGGATTAGGGAGTTGATAAGAAAATGTATAAAATGCACACTACAAAAAACCTGCTTGGTTATATTATAGAACAGATCATCCTGCTAAAACAGCGTTTACAGATTTCTCCAGAGGCTCCAAAAACAAGGCTTCCAAAACAGTGCCTTCTTTAGATCTTTTTAATTCGAAGCAAACAACATAAACATAAGAACTCATAGAGATGAGTGGTTGATCCTATCACAAGGGAACAATTAAAATCTGCAAAGCATTTGGTGCTAATTATAAAGTAGGTTCAATTCATTATCTTGCAGCTGATTACATATATTACAGTTGTCTTACAACTGCTTGTTAGTTACTGAATCCAAGTGCTTTTCCAGCTCTTGCCATTCAAACTCTTAGAATTTCTATACTTGTTATAGAAATTGCAGATTTAAAAAAAATCTGTTAATCCAGGCTTTAAATATCAGGATATTTCTTGATATCCCTTCAAGTGCTGTGCCAGGGATCATCAAGTATTGCCTCATTGTTGTATCGTAAGATTCATTTTTTTTTTCATCTTGCAAAAGTGAGGCTCCAACCTATTATCTACAGGGCTTGACATTGACCTGAAAGAGGTATTTATGCAAAAATATCACTGACTGTTGCCAAGCCAAAACTGGAGGAACCTTTATTTCCAACACTGGATGTAGAACCTTGTTATTGTATTTAATGTAACTGTTGTAATTGTTTAAACTGCTTTGGTATTGTTTAAAGAAAGAACAGCAGTAGAAAAATGCTATGAGAAAAAATACAAGATGAAATGTTATGAAGGCAATGTAGTACTAATAAGAATTCTGCAACCACTAAAATTAGTTGGTGAAAGTTGAAAGCTATCAAAGATTTTGGTTGATTTTTTGGATACAAAAAATATGAAAAGTAAATTTAATAAAATGACTTTAATAAAAAGTCATTTAACTTCTGAAGAAGAAAATGTTAAAAAGCCTGGTTGTGAGACAATGAAAGATCCAATGAAATATTTAGGACTTTATCTAACAGGCAACCTGCATTTTTATCGTAAGTAACAATATATTTTACAGTAAAATAAGACTGGATTATATAACATGGATCAGCCCAATTTATTATATGGCTTTCAGATCGATTAAAATACAACACAAGGCAGTCAACCAGAGATTTCAATATTTATTTAAAAACACCATTTTATAGCTCTTAGCACTCTACACTCACACTCACACACAAAGATAACTTTCTAACTGCAGACTGAAGCACAACTGAAATTTTGCTTTGTAAAAAATAGTATGTCCAAGTATTTAAAAAAGAAAGTTTGGGAGGAAACTTCAGAATTATAATGAATTCTATAATTTTCATATGGATAGAGAAGTTCTAACCCGAGATACAGGAAGACCGATTTAGAGGTCATGACAATCACACTTAATGTTCCCAGTATGGGCCAAGATATTTTACTGCTTGAGGCAGATGGCCTCTACATTTCTGAGTCAAGCTGCATAGCACCCAGGCCAACTCAAATTATTTCAATGTTGGAAAGGAAAGCAATCTCATTACATCCTTTCCCAATGCTCTTTCCAATTCCAGTAGTATAGTTCCACTGATGGAAATGTTTCTAACAGCAGAAATGAAAAATAGTAAACCCCTCTTCTCCACATAAGTATGTACGCTTAAAAGGCTACATCCAACAGACTTCAATCTAAGGTATGAAACTCTATTTATGATTAATAATATAAGGTCAGTGAATTTATTCACTGTAAGAGAACCATACTGATTAGCTTGTTATTCAGTACTTTATGTTCAATAAGAGAAGAAAAATCTGAGCAATAGTGTGATGCTTGCTTCATGTGGTACAAGATATAATTTTATGGTAAACTATGAAAAAAGATGTTGCTTGAGAAGAATCATTCACGCAACTGCGACACCCATGTTGGTCTAACAATTTCTATACAATTTAAGTCAGGTGCGAGAACAGATGATTATGCAATACACAGAAATGGAAACATTTAAAATTCATAGTAACACAAGCCTGTTACTTTTCCCATTGGGACAGATGAACTTTAATAATAACATCACCTGGTTGGGGCATACTTTGCAACAACAGACAGGGAAATTGCCAACAAAGACACTGTTCACATCAATTTTAGTTTAAATTATTTAGCAAGATCTTGCAAAAATGAGTTAATCCAGCAAAATCTTCATTATTTTCTTGTCTTGTCTTATAACTTGATATACTTGAAGAGAGTTTCACATTTTACAGCTAAAAAAATGAAGATTAAATGTAATCTGAAAACTAAAAATTGTAAATACAATGAGCAAGTAAAAGACATAAATAAGTTAGCTATATTCAAGTAGTCCTTGCTTAACGATCAGTTGCTTAATGAATATTCAAAATTATGAGTATTTTATGATGGACTCAAAAAAACTTACTTATGACCCATCATCAAAGTTATGATTCTGCACCCCTCCCATGGTCATATAATCGCATGTCAGGTGCTTAACAACTGGCTCACATTTATAACCAAATGAAGCATCTAATGGTAACCAGCAATTTACAATGGTTTTTGCTGATTTCTGTCCATAAATGCCCATTTGGGAGAATGGATTCGCTTAACAGCCATGTGGTTCACTTAATGACTCTAGTGACTCGCTTTATGACCATTGAAAAAGTAGCTGTAAAATTAAATCAGGTCACATGATGATCTGCTTAACAATCCCAATGACTTACAATCAAAATTTCAGGTTCAATTGCAGTTGTTAAATGAGGACTACCAAAATACAGTTTGTTTATTTTATATGAAACAGTTAAAATTAACATTCAGCCTTCATAGCAGTTCAACTGTAAATTAAAATATAAGGGATTTAACTTCATACTTTGGAAAAGACTTTCATGTTATGATGAAAGCAGGAGAAATCATAGCTCTTGTCAGGAGCAAAAAACCAGGCCCAAACAGTGAGATTCAGGCTAACAGATTTATCAGTCTTGCATATTTATAAAAATCTGCCCAACTAACCACTGAACACCTGCAGCTTTATAATAATGTTGTAGGAAGGGTTGGATTTACTATGTTAAGACTACTAAGTGATTTGAGACTGTTCCCCCAGGACACCTCCTGTTGGCTCAGCCCTTCCTTTTCCCACACTATTAATGTTCCACCAAAAAATGACAAAGCTAAATTAGAAGGAGACAATACTGTTTATCAATGGATGTTATAATGTGTCACCACTTTTACTGTACAGCAATAAAAATCAGCTACCACACATAAATATATTGATCATATAATTTCTTATTATTCTACTGTACAGTGGAACCTCGGATCGCGAGTACCTCAGTGCACGAGATTTTTGCAAGACGAGCAAACATTTTTAATAAAATTTATTTTGGTTAACGAGCAGCAATTCGCAAGACAAGCACCACATGATAAGCTCATGCGGAAAATCTCACAACAGAGCCAATGGTTCTTCTCTCTTGCTGCGTAAACAGTGTAAATTAAGTAAAAGGTGTTCAAGGGAAGGAACTCCCGAGACTCAGACTCCAGATTCTCCTTCAGCAATCCCCCTCCCCTCTCTTGTCTCCCTCACGCTAGCTGGGACTGTTCTCAAAGTGTGCGCACACACATACACACACCCTTGTCACCAGTCACCATCCAGCCCATCCCCTGATGCCCATCTCTTCTCCCCTCTCATAGCATGGAGGGAGGTTATGATGAGAAACATTTCCAAACTGCCTAGGAAAGACATTACTGAGGGAAAAGGGAAAAGGCTGTTTTGCCTCGAGCAGCAGCGGATCCTCCAATCCATCAGGGGGCACCAGACAGCAGCTGGCTGATGCCAGAAACTCCTTCGGAGCAGATCCGTAAGTGCTGGTTAGTTTGTTCTATTTCTGCTTTATACTGTGTGTTAATCATTGTAATTTGTTTCAGATGGTAGGGACAATCGTTTCTACATAAAATTCCACTGAAAATGATTTTTTGTGAATATTTTTGGGGGCATGGAACAGATCATCTGACTTTACATTGTTTCCTATGGGAAACCTCGTTTTGGTTTAAGAGCATTTTGGACTAAGAGCATTCTTCCAGAAAGGATCAGGCTCGTAATCCGAGGTTCCACTTTATTATTATTGCAGTGGAACCTCACAAGACGAGACTAATCTGTTCCGGAAGAACGCTCTTAGTGAAAAATGCTCTTAAAACAAAATGAGTTTCCCATAGGAAACAATGGAAAGTCGGACGATCCGTTCCATGCCCCCAAAATTACTCACAAAAAATCATTTTCAATGGAATTTGATGTAGGAACGATTGTCCCTAACTTCTGAAACAAGTAACAATGATTAACACACAATATAAAGCAGAAATAGAGCAAACTAACCAGCACTTATGGATCTGCTTCCAGGCAAATTCTGGCCTTGGCTGCTGCTAGGCTGGCTGCTGTCAGGAGCCCCCTAATGGCTTGGAGGATCCGCTGCCACTGCTGCTGAGGCAAAACTGCCTTTTCCCTTTTCCTTCAGCAACATCTTTCCAGGGGTCTTTTGTGGGCAGTTTGGAAATGTTTCTTATCTTATCCTGCCTCCGTACTATGAGGGGATCAGATGATCCATTCCACGCCCCCAAAAAATATTCACAAAAAAATAATTTTCAATGGAATTTTATGTCTTAAAACAAGTAAACAATGATTAACTGATTAACAATGAGGATCCTCTGCCACCGCCTCTTAAGGCAAAAGGGCTTTTCCCTTTTCCCTCATCAATGTCTCACAGTACAACACACAGACAGTAATGGAGTAAACTCTATGTGGCAGCATCAGCAGAACTCTCGCGCGGTTGTTGCCTGAACGGGAAATACAGAGCGTGTTGACTGATGACGCGTAAGTTATCACGTGAAGTTTGCTTGTCTTGTGATTCACTGCTCATCCAGCAGAATAAATTTTATTAAATTTTTTGCTCATCTTGTGAAAATCTTGTCTTGTCAGGTTCCACTATATATCAATGTAACCTTTAATATTTCTTTCTTAACCCTCATATTGTCTCATTACGCTTCACATCACTCTTACTTTAATCTAAAAAAGATCATGCAGTTATTTTTAAAACGTTTATTTTAATTTATTTTTTTTATTTTAACTTGGTTGTTGCCCGGGTTAACAAGATCGTGCTAGATGTTGTTGCGGTTCCTGAACATCTGGTGAAAAATGGGCCACAGCATTCCACTGTAGAAGGAAATGGCAACCCACTCCAGTATCCTTGCTAAGAAACTCTATTGACAGTAATAAAAGGCTAAAAGATAGGATGCCAGAAGATGAACCCCTCAGATTGGAAGGAATTACAAGTAGCTTCAGAAAGAGTGAAATGGCTTTGCCAAAGCCAAAAGGAAGCTCAGTTGTGGATTTGACTGGAGGTGAAAGAGAAGCCCAGTGCTGTAAAAAACAATATTGCGTAGGAACCTGGAATGTAAGATCTATGAATCAGGTAAGCTGGAGGTATTTCAAACATGAGATGGTAAGATTGAAAATCAGTTAACTACAATGGACAGGAATGGATTAATTTATTCAGATGACCATTGTATGTACTACTGCGGACAAGAATCCCTTAGAAGAAATGCAGTAGCCATCATAATCAATAAATAAGTGGAAAAAGCAGTACTACGGTACAATGTGAAAAATAACAGAATGATCTCAGTTCAAATCCAATGTAAACCATTCAACATCACAGTAATCCAAGTCTATGTCCCAACCACTGATGCTGAAAAAACTGAGATTGACCAGTTCTATGCAGATGGTGACTGCAGCCATGAAATCCAAAGACGCTTGCTCCTTGGGAGGAAAGCTATGGCTAACCTAAACAGAGTACTAAGAAGCAGAGACATCCCCTTGCCGACAAAGGTCAGCATAGTCAAGGCTATGGTTTTCCCAGTCGTAATGTATGGCTGTGAGAGCTGGACCATAAGGAAGGCTGAGCATCGA
>JANHZU010007984.1:508284-534871 GCA_032468055.1 Acrochordus granulatus | reverse complement strand
TTTGGATAAAAGGTGAAACGTCTTCTACTTGAAAAATCCAATCCAGATGCCTGTTTTTTAAACTTTTGTTGCGATAACATGATTATATTGAGTTCACTTCATAATATTACTAGAACTATTTGCAGAAAAATGACATGATTTACAGAACAGCCAAAATAAAACTCAAAATAGACATTTAATTTCCCATGGGTTACACAAATAAAAAATGCCCATTGTGGGAATTGCTTTGGTCATAATCTACCAGGGATTTAAAAGGCCATTTTGCCAAACTTCTTTTCTTACACTAACTTTAAAGGCTGAGGATCTATCCCAACTTTCATATTTTACTTTTCTATGGCACTGGACTGTAATGCAATAATAAATTAATATTTCACTTTAACTGAACAGTTAAGAAGAACTTATCCTTGAATTTAATTAGTAATGAGATATTGATAGTGCGCAGGGACCTAGCCTGGCATATCTTCAGCCAAGATATCTTAAAATAAGATGAAAAACTAAAAGATCCATGAATTTATCAATAGCCTCTAGATTCAGAGGTATGCTGCTCAATTACCTAAGTATCAGTTGTGGGGATCATAGGGGGAGATTGCTGCTAAATTAAAACCCTTCTTATTGCCTTTCTACTATCACTGATAACTCTCATCTTGTTTTTTTATAGAAAGACTTAGTCATTTTTGACAGTGAAAATTGACCACAATTTCTTCCTAATACAACCAGCTACATTAAATCTGGAAGCCTATAGGTAAAATCATAGCTATTGAATATCGTAGGTACTATTTAGCTGATAAAATAGTACCTACTCTTGGTTGTTGTCCCCCCCCTTGCTGGAAATGCCTTATTCATGGCATAAAATATTATAGCAAAAGTGTTCTCCTTAATTTGCACTGGAAAAGTTGGTATTTTCTTACAAAGAAAAACAGGTCTGCAAAACATACTGAACATTTGAGCTCAAAATAAAACCCTGGACTGCAAAATTCTGAACAATATGGGGATATTTCACTCCACATAGATTTGTGTGTTCTGATGTATTGCATTTCCTCAAGAGAGTACATTCACTTAAATATTAGCCATTATTTCCATCCTTGTTGCCATTGGTTGGAATCTTCTGAGAGGTGTGAGGATGGGGTACATATTTTAGCACATATTGTTCTCTCCTTGTTCAGTAAACTGTTGTTTTTTAATTCTTGCTATCTGGAAATTACAGTTCATGGGTTATAATGTAAGTCTTATTCTATGTACTGTCTATACCTTGCTATACTTTCTTCTTAATGTGCCTTAAAAAGAAGTCATGTGTCAGTTCTTCTTGTCCTAAGATGAAATAAATATTCTACCACTGATTCTTTGCTAGGCTAAGTTCTGTGGTAGTTTGTTTAAGCTTCTACAAAAAGTACTGTATGCTTAACTTTCCTCTTATTATGGGAATTTAAACAACAAAATGGAGATGTCACCTCCCTGGACAACTTTTCCGTAAGCTGGAAAAGCTATCACTTATCTAATATTATAGTCTTAAAAATGAAAATAAGGGAGCAAGAGCTTTTTTCATTTTCCTATTCTTTTGTGATGTAAGACTTGAAATATTTCAGATTTGTTCCATCATCAACATGACTGATTTAAATATTTTGAATGTGCATAGTTTAAACAAAGGCATATGGAGAAAGTAACAAAAGGTGGGTCATGCAACACAGCACATGTGTCTGTATTTTTCTTCCTTGTGGTTATTTGCAGATGCCATTGGGAATCATACAACCATTTCTTCTTTTATGCATAGTCTAAAATGTAGACTAAATGTTACTATTATCTGAGTAAAAACAAACACATTCGAAGACTTAAGTTATGCTTGTAGATTTTTCAGAAATACATACTATATATAAAATAAATGTATTAAATTATATAAAATGTGCTTTATATTTATATGTAAGTCATTCTGAAAGCTTTTTTGACGAAACAACAAAATAAAGTATTTTATCTAACAGATAAAGGATAGTTCTCTGAAATTAAATTTGTTTCTGATACAATTTCCCTGTTTCTCAATTCCCAGTTTACATAATTACCTTTTAATCATGTAAATGTGATTGGTGAATTTTTAAATAATTTTGAACATGTAATATCAGCACATCAGGGTGGAGTAAGGACCTTCCTACAATTTTGGTAAACTACCTTATCTGACTAAATAATAATGAATAAGTCTGTAATCTGTTGTTACCTGGATAGGGGAAGAAAAGGCAGAAGTTCTCTCTAGCCATCTAATCACCATATCAATGACACATGCCACAACAGAGAAACACTAGTTTATTTGATTGATCATGCTAGATAAACTCCAAATAACAGAGAAATTAACAAATGCTTGACATTTGCTCAACATCTATTATTCTGACACTGCTTTCAGAATTTCAAAGCCTGGGAGGATGCTTAATCAACATTCATATTCCCCAGTGAGCTACAGGCACCATATTGCGCCCCGCCTTAGTACTGATGAAGGCTGCATATTGGCCATTTCCAAAGTGTTCTGGGACTCTACACAGGGCCCCTTCTCTCTCTTGTTCGTGTTCTGCGGTTTTCTTTTAAACACTTCCAAGACAAAAGCATCTGCCAGGTTTTTCCCCCCTCTGGGGATGTATGCAAAATGAATTTAACAGTTTTAAGGCCAAAGAAGCCCTCACATCTAAATTCATTCATAGGACAGAAAAGGGCCTAAGAGGCCTCTCCAGGGACAAAACCCTGCTGAAATTTTTCCCGACAACACTGGGAGCTTTATAAATTCTTAGTCCAGACAATTTCCAATTCAAATGCCCAGTATAGCATGACCTTTGTCAGATCTAAGAGCCCTAGATGCACCCACTTTTTTTTATTATTCTAACCAGCACAGACATTAGACAGAGCACTACTGCTAAGCAAGAGGCTCAATATTTGCATGCTCTTCCATTGTGAAAATTTAACAGTGACAGCACTGTGTCGAATTCTTTTCCCTTTAGAACTTTAACTCCATAGGAGGGGCATGGTTGACAGATGACTCTCCAACATATGTGTTATGTACACTGCACAGCTGAGGAACCTTAAATCAATGTCATAGTGTTTCAGAGATGACCTACATATACCTTTCTGCCCATTACTGGGGAAGGGGGAACAGGAATCACCCTACTTTTTAAGAAGGAGTGCAAAAGATGAGTAATTTATAGGCATTAGACAGCAAACGAAGCTGTTTCATGTAAGCAATATAAATGTTCTGCACAAAATAATTTATCAGACATGACATGTTGCACATCATATTATATTATTTAATATGCTTACTAAAATTTTATAGATCAGGCACAATTCTTAAAAGAACACATACAGCCCTAGAAATATTTCTTCATCATCCATAATGTATTTTGATTATCTTTTACAGCTACAGGATAAAATAGAACTTGCAAAATTACAGGGTTATAGTTTACATAGCTATTGTATCATACACTAAACATAACAAATGGCTCCAGGTCTGGTAGTTTTTTTTTTCTTCTACATTTACCATTCAATTCATACCCAACAATAAGCTCTTAGTCTGATGCTATTCAAAAAGAGCTTAACAATAAATAGTGTAGCTTTAACAGAAACTGCAGCTTTTAGTCTGATCCTGTTTATGTTTATTTGGAAGCAAATTCTACTAAATTAAATTTACTCATTGGTAAATTGCACAGAATTCAAGCTTTGATCAAGCTATTACAATGCAATGTGGTATGAACCAGAAGTGTCTTGTATAAGCAGAAAGCTCTACTTAATTTAGCTGATTTCTTTATTCTGCTGCAGTCCACATCATATCCTATTCCATGTCATAAGAAAAGGTTAATCAGGCCTGAGAATCACCCCTGCCTAGCCTAGAGGCTATAGAGAAAGAGAATATTACAAAACAGCAACAGTAGCAACAAAACAACACCACCATAAATCAGGTACAAAATAACAGTCAATGTAATAAACTATTTATCAAACTCTATATCAATCAGTCATCACATACTAATTCTACAATCATTCCAAGTGAATGGAATACCTCAATTACAAAATGTGCTTTGAAATAGCCATGTTTTTAAAAGCTTCTTAAATATGAGCAACGGAGACGCAGATCTTGTGATGGAAGACAGGAGCTCCTGCAGAAAATGCTCCCCAATGTGTTCTTTCCTGCTACATTTTGTGCGGCCTCCCAGCTGTTATTCTCTGCAGACATTCCTTGTATGGATACCAAATCAGACTCCAAAGCATGCAGGACTTTAAAACTGACAACCAGCATCTAGGAATACAGTGGCGGCCAATAGAAGGCATTAAACAGATAGTGGCATGGAGAAAGATGAGAAATGGCTTGTACTACACAAAGTTCTCAGCATTTCCTCCTTTCCAGTATCATAACAGGTTCTGCAGTTAAATATTATTGGGCAAAAAACTAAAATACTTAATTTAAAGCTGTTCTCTATCTTAAATAGAAATAATATTTTGGGAGGATTTTCAGAAAATTATTGAAATTTCATCTGAATTTTGCAGACAAAAATTGATCACATATATCAAATGTATCATCTTTACTTTCATGGGAAGATATTAGTGGTCTTTTCTTTTAACATACAAGGATTATAATTGATGAACTGGGAGCAGAATAAATCAGTCAAAGAAAGAGTACATAAATGTGTATGTGGATTCTGCCTTGCAGTATCAGGCTCTAAGTAGCAAAAGAAGAATCTTCCAGAAGCCAATCAAATAGTGAATTTTAAGTCAGGGTTTAAAGTATAGTCCATTTTCCTTACTATCATGAGATACAATAATCAACATAATCACCAACAAACATTCTTCACAATGTCACTTGATTTCTGTTTGAATGATGTTCAGTAAAATTGGTGTAAAAGCAAGTTAAGCACAACTGGTATGCATCTGAAAACTAATATGAAGAAATAAAGATAACAGCCCATTGTTGTGCCAAGTATGTGGCACTGCGGCAAACTAGGAGAATAATTTGTCTCCTCTGTTACATTATTGAAAATTGTTCTGGGTAGAGAAGAGCATACAGGGATTGAATAAAAATGTAAATTGCTTAGTTGCTGTGATAATATTGTTCAGCTCTGAAAAGGAATTAAAATGATTGTGTGTGAACATACATCATGAAATAATCAAAAGCAGCTAATAAAGCAGACATGTAAGCCCTAAAAAACACACCTCTTAATAATTCAAAGAGAAGTGTTTCACAGATACTCCTGGTAACTGCCAAGTATCTACAGTACTTTGAAAGTTATGCACAGCCCTAATATTTTAGTGAACTGGCTTGATGGGATACAAGCAAATTGGAGAATCATATTATGGACTTTTCTAGAGAGTAGATTTCATAAAGAAACATAAAAGTTTTTTCTTGGAATCTTAGCTGGTAGTATGCTACAAGATTGCATTTTGCTTCCCATCTTTAGGCTGGCAAGAAAATTGGGAGGAGGAATTTCATTATCAGTAATGCTTTGTTGTCATAATCAGGCATGACTATGTAAGTCTTGGATTGTTGTCTAGATGATGGATTTTGATGATGGATTTTGTGATAGTTTGGATTAAAAATTATTTCACTAAAATGGAAATACTCTGCATTGCTGATCTGGACTAAGAAATGAATAAATAACATATATTTGATGAGGCTGTAGTGTCCTTGAAAGAGCAGATTCATAACTTTGGAATGTTCTTTTATTTATCTCTATTATATACTTATTTATCCTGAATAACCAGGATTGTGTTTATACTGAAGCTTAGCTACAGTAACTTCACATTTAAATTATCACAATATAATCTAGGTTTTCCTCTGATGATAATATGCAAGATGCTGTTCAGAATGCAAAAGCAATACCACATTATTAGAAAAAGCAACAAATTTTTGAAACACTAATTATAAAACAATGGTGCTAGCTTCTCTTCCAAATTCAAGGTGTTAAAAATAGCATTTGAAGTTCTAAGTGAAAGGATAGTTTGATATTGAAGAGCCTCTCCTATCTTATACTTGATTCCTGATGATGAATATGTATATATGTCCTATAGCTTCAACAATAAAAGAGAAGATCAACTACATTTAACATGCATCCATGCATGTATACACAGTTATGTGTTAAATTTCAGTTACATTTGCCACAGACTAAAGAACAGATTGTGAATGCTAGGAAAACAACTTAGCTGATGGAACATTGCTTATTGTTTTAGGTTTCATTCATTTAATCCTAACTATTACTTCTTTAGTATATCAAAAGAAACATTTCATGTGGTGCTTTTCCAATCCATATTTTGTTTTAGATAAATTATTAACACTTGGAAATAATGCCGAGTTTTACTTCAGCTTTGTTTTTTACTTAGAACTTGTTTAGAATAGGGCGGTAGATGGTTTGGTCTGCACTCATGATTTGCACTGAGGAGTAGGCAAATGTCTCTATGAAAGCACTAGGATTAAACATTCCACCTTACTTCACTTTAATAGATTCTTAGTTTTCTAGTACAGTACATGCAAATGAAATACTGATAGTTTAAAAGAAGTTCTAATTTTGTAAAGAAACTATAAAAACAATCCAGGTTTTGATTTAAAAAATGGTTAGAGAAGTCATTTTCCTTCACATATAATGTTTAATCATGGTTTAGTACTGTATTTTACTGTGTGTTACAAAGCACTGCATTTTTCAGGTTTCATTCTAACATAGATAGGCTTGTGGAATGCTATTAATTAAAAATAAAGTTATAGTAGAAAAATAACAAGACTAAAATCTTTAAAATTGACGTTATTTAGTGAATAGGTGATTAAAAAGACTATTACCAAAAAATTATTGTCAAACATGAGAGCATATGTAACTTTCATTTTATTTAGTGATGTAATAAGCTTGGGGACATATATTAGGACCAAGAGAGTCATGGTCATTAATTTAGATAATAAATCATACACCTTGCCAACAATGACAGCAAACAGATGCTAACAAGGAAATGTATTATTTAATACTGCCATGTATTATAAAAATGGGAGTGTTTTTATAACCATGACTTAAATTTTTATAATAATATGCATTTAGTGTATTACTGTTTTGACACACATAGGAATCAAATTTATTGGTCTATTCTACAAACACATGCTGTTTTGAAAACATGGAAAATATTAGAGTTTCTTTGAAAAAAAAGCAAGAGGAAAAGCTTTAAAATTATATACTTTAAGAATACCTAACTTACTACTATCTTTGTAGTATATTTAGCTAGGATTGTGAATTATATGCATAATTAATAGCAATATTTTTTGAAAAATTATCTAAATATTCTGAATAAATTCTGGCTCAAAACAGTAAATATTAAAAAGAAACTTTCTCACATACTATCAACGTACATGAAAAAGATTCTTATGAAAGGTTTGCATTTTTATAATATGTAATTTGTTTAAATCCAGTGCTTACTATTCTTTTCTTTTGTTGTATTTATTTGTCTTGAGAATTTATGCTACAAACTTTGATTTCAATGGAGCCAATTAATAGGTATATTTATGGTTGTCATTTTTTGCTAATATTTTTGTTGACAAATGTACTGATGAAAAACAAAGCCCTTCTATACTTAATTTTTAACTGAAACAAATTAATGTTTTAGTGTACATAGTGTATTTTGGCAAACTGAAATGGCAAAAACAGAATGACATCATGATTCTGCTTTCTCTACATCTCTCTCACACCTGATTATGACTCTACAGTATCTAGTAAACTAACTTGTTTATTATGGCATACGTCATATTCTTTCTAGGTACCACTGTTTAACAAGTTAATCCTGTGCATAGCTTTTTGTTTATATATTAATTTATTTTTTATCTTGCAACAAACTCTGCCAGCTCTTTCTTGGAAGTACTCTAGTCAATCCTCTAAAACACTTGAGGAAGCAGTGATCATAGTAGGGAAACAAAATTTTCTTCATTAAATCTACTGAAGCAGATATTAAAAATGCATTTAATATACTGGGGATAGTTGGTGGGCATCAGAGAGTGTGACAGACCAGTTACTGATGAGCTGCTGTCAGACGGCCTTCTCAGCAGGATTCTATGTCTAAGGCTGCTGAAGGACAGCAATATCTTCCCTTGTGTGTAAGCTTTATTCATCTCCCAAGTATTTACTAAATCACAGACCTCTGCACACAAACTCAGCATTTCAGTGTATGTTAACAAATGATGGATGGTCCAGTCAATTCGTTATGTCTTGAAAGCGTGATTTCCTGCCATTCCAATCATCAAACCTCTAGAGCTTTCAGAGCTGATCAGTCTTGGAGAATATATTTTGCAGGTTCTATTAGGAGTAGAGGTTGTTGCCATTAAAACCTCTAACTTTTTCCCAATGACTGGGAAGAATGAAGGGTGAAAAAAAACCCTGGCTCTGTATTTAAAGGAGTCACTATTCCATTAGATACTCAAAGTTCTTTAAGTTATATGTTGATATCCTAAGTTTATCTAAGAAAACAAATATTTTGCTATAACAAATCTAGATAACAATTCATTACTAAAATATAAAGGATCTTTCATGAAACTAGAGTATTTTGTTGTTGTTAAACATCATAATGTTTAATCATTTAACAAGGTTTTCTACTTCAGATAAAATAGTCATTTTGTATTAAAAAGTAAAATAGGTATCTCACTGCTCTATTATTCATTTTGTAAGTTAAAAAATCAATAAAATTAATGCTATTCTTGTATATGTGTTTATAAATCTATTCCCACAAGTTCCAGGAAGTATGCTGATCCCCTACTTTTTCAAGTATTTTATAGTAAGACCATGCAAATATAGTTTTCTTAATAAACACATTTGCCTATTGTTTTTCTATTATGTCTGAGTGCATTTCAGCATAACACACAAGCGTATAGCAACAGATAACAGACATTACTCAAGAAACTACAATTATTCCTTCATCTTCTTTTTGCTTGCTAACATACTAGGTAGGCCCCAGCCAACACTACTAAAACTTTCCCTGTTTTTGCCCTACCATTCACCTCAACCTTGACCTGAAGATTAAACTCACTTTTATTGCACACAAAGGTCATCTGTATTAGGTCGACATTCAAAGTCCCTTGTCAACCAAGGTTGATATATTCCAACCTTTCCTACTCTAATGCATCAAATTTTTCATGGTGAGGTTATATGCAGCAGACACTGTATTCAGCAATTTATTGCACCATTGTAATTTAGCACAGAATATGATTGTCCAAAAAGCTGCCTCGTGAATAAATTTTTACTCCAATAGCTAAATCCCATTACCCTGCAAAACTAACAAATCTGATCCTGCATAGAGACCCCATAAATAGTTGTCCTTGAGATATAATGCAAAACTGGAACAGTATTACACAAGAAGGTTCATAATATTTTAAAATTCCAGCAGCCAAATACCAATAATCACATGTGAATAGTGCTAAATCTCAACTATACAGTGTTACTGCCTTTAAAATCTGAAGGCATTTATTTCTGATCTGACACCAAGACTGTCTGAAGTTGAATAATATGAAATAATAATTAGTAGGATGGGCTCTATGTAAAACTATGTGAATAGGAAAACCCATGCATGATGAAAATGAAGTTGAATGGAAGCACCTATCCAGAATATGCAGTATATTTAACAGAAGCAAGGACATTTGGGTTGAAGCCTTCGCTGGACCATTAAATTGCCTAGCTTTTGTCTAGTCTCTCAGTCTGTACTATGTTTCAGAACTGTGAGGATGAGCAGAAATTCAGTTATACTGCCTTAAAATACTACATTAAGTACTTTTTAAAGAAAAAAATTATATTAATACAAATAAACTGTGTGAGAGAATGTGAAAGTAACAACTGCTGCCCTAACAGGTGGAAACTATGAAGATGATAAAACATTTAGAATATAGCTGTCTCACTGTCTCTTTTTTACCTGTTGTTGAGATTCTGAACACTATTTGTAGGACCAGGAGTGCCTGAATTCCTTCCTAGCTGAGAGTAAATATGGAAGTAGTAACCAACAGTATTGTAACAGGCTTCTATGTATTGGTATTTGTTGCTGTAATTGTTTTTGTTTTTACTTTTAAAATTGTTCACCGTCACAGTCATTTGTTAAGATGGACAGCTATACAAATGGACTTAATAAATAAATGGATAGATGTAAGGCAGAAAAATTTGATTGTCAGGCTTACTGACTGAGCTTGGCAGTTAATCACATACCTCCTGTTGTAGCTTAACTCAACTCCTTGACTTGAGTTGATTTCCTTGAAAACTCTCATATATAGCTGAAACAGATTAAGGCCTTTAAAGAAGACATGAAACCATACACAAGAGTTTTCTAAATGTAAAGACATTTATAGTCTTAGATGTTTAAATTCTAGTTTTCTTCCTCCCATCTTTCTGAATTAACATATAGATTTCTTATCTGCCAGAATGATCAGAAAATTGTCTCAGTTGATATCTGGCTCCACATAGATGTCACATCCCAGAGGGGTTAATCTGAGAGTAAAGAAGCTTTCTGTAACTTCATTGTCATGCAAAGATCACTCTCTGTTCAATGAGAAGTCCCAATTTTGGCTCCTCTTATGTAGAGTTCCACAGGACTCAGTTCCTGTTTAACCTTTACATGAAGCCACATAGTGAAGTCATCCACTGTCACGGAGTGAGGTACCATTAATACACTGATGATACCCAGCTGTGAATCTCCATCCTGGCAAATTAAGCAATGCTATTGATGCCCTATCTCAGCATTTGGAGATTGTAGGTTTTTTGATGGGGAACAATAGGTTTGGGCTCAACCCTGGCAAGAAGTGTGGCTTTGGGTTTGGAGCCTCCAAAATCTGGAAACGTACCATTCTTAGTAATGGATGAGGTGACACTGGCCCCAAAAGACCTTGTATGTAATCTGGGGTCCTTTTGAACTCACTCTGCTCAAAGAGCAGGAGGCTATCACCGCTAGGAGCCTTTTGTGGAACTTTCAGTTTTGAGCCACTTTGTCTGTTCCTAAGTCAGGAGGCTCTGCTATCTGTTGCTCATGTCCTGGTCACCTTCTGAATGGATTACTGTAACATGCTCAACTTGGAGTTGTGTTTGAAGGGCATGCAGAAGCTACAACTGGTGCAAAATGTGGTAGCACTGGCAGTTGTGTGTATACCAAGTTCAGCAAACATTATACATCCATTTCATGAGCTGCATTTGCTGCCAGCTTTCTTCTAAGTTAAATTCAAAGTGCTACTTATGACCTAAAAAGATCTACATGGCATGAAGCCAAGTTATTTAAGGAACCGCTTGTCCCTATGAGACATTTAGTTGTTTCCAACTCATGGACATTGTTTTCCATTCGTAATTACTTCTCTGAATTCTTGTCTTCTCATGCTTATGTCATCACAAGATCTATCTATCTTCTGCTGGGCTTATTGCCTTTAATTGTTCCAGGGATCATGTTCTTCTCTAATACTGGATGCACAGACTATTGATCTATGGTGTCATATAGGATTATATCTTGTTATCTATGGTGTTTATATCTACATGAAGATTTGGGAAAGGTCAGAACTTTGGAATAAGGTATTATTAACATGCTGATGACACTCAGCTCTACTGTTTCCTATCTTATATTTCTAAGGAAGCAATCAATACCTTTGAACATTGTTTGATAAGGACAAACTGAAATTAAATTTACTTTTGATAAAATGATGACTTGATTCAGGAATTAAGGTGAAGCCTGGTTTGGAAGTGGTTGCAGTTTCCCTTAAAGATCTGCCTTCATAGAATCCTTGATCTTCAGTTACTGCTGGATAAACACATGAAAGAAAGAAGAAAGTAATTGCTGTGACCCTTCCTGAACCAGACTTAGCAATAATTATCAAGCTTTGGTGTCTTGACTACTCCAGTAAGAGTTTTCTAGTTCTATCTAGAGATCCCAGTGATAATGTAGGGCCAGATTTTTGTATCTACTGATCTGAAGCTCTCTGAACAAAAATTAACTAAAGATTGAATTCAAAGATATGATTACTGTATCCTATTATAATAGTAAACCTCAAAAGATTACATAAAAACAATAAAAAAGAACAGTAAAAGCAGATCTTACTAAAGGTCTCCACTCTCCTGGGACCTGCACTAAGGTCCCACTCTTCAGTTATGTAGTTGCAGCATGACAAGTATCAGATTCCACAGAGAATTTTTTTCTCGCCATGTGAATCCAGATTTAAAGATTGTGCCTCTTAAGCATCCAGACAGAATCATCAGCTATCTGTTTTCAGTCTGACCAAAAAGAATCCTGTATGCTAGTTTTGTCTCTGGTGTTCATATCACAATGCAACATCACAAGTTATTTAATGAAAAAATATAACTGGAAATGTATTACTTTATCTACACATTCAGGCAGCAAGTTTTTGCAAACCCCTCAGGATACTTGACTAGCATTCTGGTGCAGATACACCATTACTTATATTCTCATACATTCCTTAATTTTGCTGAAGTAAATGTAGCAAAACAAGTCAATGTAAAAGATATCTGGTTATGGTATAGTAAAAGTGGCACTAATGCTGATATAGGAGAAAATGGAATGTGTAATGTGTCTTCAGATTTCTTTAGAAACCTTGAGATTTTGGAATTGGTGTGCAAGGATTACAACAGTACCTTCCAATGGAGCTCCTGAAGCCTTATTTATTATCCTTCATAATATGTCTATGATAGAGACAATGTTTCAGATTTGGCTCAAATTATTTATATAAATGTTTTCATTTACACTATACATGAGTGGTAGTGCATTTTAGTTCACTGTAACTTTTTCAAGCATGTACTTATAAGGATCATGTTCCATACTCACAGTCCATTTGCCAGCTTAGCTTAATGTAGCTTGAAGAACAAGTCACATTTTACTTATTAGTTTTTCCTATAAATGTTATTGGAAAAACAAACTCTCTAATATAGCTTTCATAAATGACAGTCAGTATAAATACTAGTAAATGCAATAGTACTTCTTTTAAAAAGCTAGTCCTTCTGCTTAATTTGCTCAGGCAGGCAAACAAAGAGATTATTTATTCATGCGTATCCCGCCTTTATTATTTTTATTTATTTGTAACCTGCCTTTATTATTTGATAAACAACTCAAGGTAGCGAACATTTTTAACAAACCTTCTTCCTCCTATTTTCCCCACAACAACCCTGTGAGGTAGATTGGGCTGACAGAGAGTTAACTGGCCCAAGGTCACTCAGCTGGCTTTCACAGCTAAGGCGGGATTAGAATTTATGACATCCAGGTTGCTATCCTGATAACTTAACCACTAGACCAAACTGGATCTCAAATTTTCTATATCTCACAATGATTCTGAATAGTGAGGTATACTAAGTGATGTTTGGAACCTTGCTAAGTTGTAAAGTGATTTTATATTGAGGTAAAAGAGGGTTTGAGGACTGACTTTATCAGGAATTCTGTGTTAAAGAATTAAATTAGTTAAAGTTAAAACAACTACTGAAGGCAAAAGGAGAAAGGGACGGCAGAGGATGAGATGATTAGATAGCATTGAGACGTGATGTGTGTGGGTTTGGGGGACTCCAGGAGTAGTACAGGTCAGGGAGGCCTGGCATGCTGTGATGCATGGGGTCACAAAGAAGGCATTTCGAAGGCATCAATTCTTCGGCACTCAGCCTTCCTTCTGGTCCAACTCTCACAGCCATACAATATGAAAAACCATAGCTTTGACTATACAGACCTTTGTCGGCAAGGGTGATATCTCTGCTTTTTACTATGCTATTTAGTAAAGCTTTCCTCCTTTTAATTTCATGGCTACAATCATTGTCTGCAATAATCTTGGAGCCCAAGAAGGTATAGCAAACCATAAAGCAAAGATGTATTACAAAGACTGTTTCTAATACAATTCATTTAAGGCTGTAGTTCACCTGCACTTAACTAAATGGGACTTGTATTTGAAGAAACATGTTCAAGACAGCATTTTAAAAATCTAAGTCCATGATACATTCTTCCACACTATTCTAAAATAAGTGGTATATTGTGTCTCATGGCACTGAAATGCTTATTTTTAAAATAAAACTGTCTAGAAATCTGGTTAAAAATTAAAATATTATATATTAATTTCATCTTGCTAGTATTATTTTCATATTTCCTTTATTTCTGAAGGCGGCTTTGTCTGGCATCTTTTACCAAGTTTTCTCTGACAGTATAAATATCAGTATCATTTTCATCTCATCAAAATCTATATATAAAAAAGTTCTGCCTATTCTGAATTGTCCCAGGAAGCTTCAAGATTAATTTGATTTAAAAGGCTTCAGGAACTTTCAAAGGAGAGTTGGTGGTTTCAGGCCATTTCCTAATGGACAGGTGCATCTATCATAAAACCATCAGGATTTCTACCATTATTGGCAATTTCTCATCCACACACAATATTTTCATTTTAGAGTCTAGGCATATTGGCAGAGAGATATATTCTAGACAGAACAGTAAATTTCCACAAATGATATAATTCTGTATACTCAGAAAATATAGGAAACAAAGCTTAAATTAATAAATTGAAAATATAAACTATTTTATTTATTTTTTAAAAATGTATGTGAACAAAATAATAGCAAATTATAAAATGGACAGTTTCTCTAATATACATGAAAACACAAAGTTAATATTTTCATAAGAAAAAAATGGTTTCAGGAAAGGTAATCTCCAATTATTTTTCCCATTATGAAACTAAATAAAATATATTCCATATTATGATAACATCCAGGAGATAAAATGGCTTCAGAGGTTGTATATTAATATTCAAACTAATTTACTGAGATTAAAACATTCAGCTGAATAATCCTTCAAGTTTTATCCATGATTCCTTTAATAAAAGCACAGCATGCTATCTACATTTGGAAAAACAAAATACCTGCTAATGTTGGATTGAATATTCTACTGATTTTTTTATATGAGTGATCCACCATGGCCAGGTACCAGCTTTAAAACTATTTTAAACAATACAAAAATGTGAATAACGCTGTTACTGTGACACCAGTTTTCATACTATAGATACAACTTTTTCAGAAAAAAATGATCCTGAAGTGTTTACTCTATCCTTCCTGTAAAATATAACATAGTATCTCCTCAAAAGCAATTTATATTTCGAAATGCAAACAGGTAAGAAACAATTGTCCTGTTTAGCGACCTTTCAAAGTTATGATGACACTGAAAAAGTAACTGTATGACCGGTCCTTGCGCTCAGAACCATTATAGCATCCCTGCAGTCATATGATCAAGATTCGGGTGCTTCATAACCAGCAGGCACACCAGCCAGCCATGCTTCACAGACAGTTTCTGCCAAGGACAGCAATTGGAGAAACTGGCAGTAAAATTGCAAGTTGTGGTCACGTAATGACTCGCTTCACAACTGAAGGAGATACGTTTAATGATGGAAGTGAGGTTGTAAGTCCACCGTGATGCATTATGTTCGTTTGACAATCACATCACTTAGTGATCAAGTTGCTAGTACCAACTGGTAGTTATTAGAGGACTACCTGTATACGTATCTATGCACATGTATGTGGTGTGCTGCTAAATGTTTTAGGATTGGCTCTGCCAGCTCCATTGTTGCCATTGCGCCACATCGCCTGCTGCAGGATAGCTGGTTGGTGTGCTAGGCATTGAAGCTCATTTCTGCTGTCAACCAGCTTGCAAAATTCCTGAAAACTTAACAATCAGCTCTTGGGAGCTGGTGAAAGCTCTGTATGTACTATATATACTGTATATACTACTGTAATGCGCTCTACATGGGGCTGCCCTTGAAGAGTATCTGGAGATTGCAGCTGGTGCAGACTGTGGCTGCGCGGATGATTTTAGGGGCCAGGAGATCGGCCTACATAACACCTTTGTTCCGCGAGCTGCACTGGTTACCAGTTTGCTTCCGGGTACAATTCAAGGTGCTAACATTGACCTTTAAAGCCCTCCATGGCATAGGACCAGGCTGTCTGAAGAACCGTGTCACCCCGATGGGGAGCTCCCAGCCCACCAGAATCAGCAGAGGAGTCCTTCTCTGGTTCCCATTAGCAAAGGAATTTCAACTGGCAGGTCTAAAAGAAGAGCCTTCTCTGCTGTGGCTCCTGCCCTATGGACCATCTTGCCCCTCAAGCTGAGGGCTGCCCCCTCCATGATGGCCTACCAGAAGAGCCTTAAGACCTGGCTCTGCGAGATGGCCTGGGGCTCCAGGGGGTCTCATTATCATCTTGGAGGTGGCTGATGGATTACTATCCATCCTCACCCCCCTTCTATATTCGAAATATTTTTAGCCCACCTCTCTAATATGCCGGGTTTTTTATTTTTATTTTAATGTTTTATTTTATTTTTATTTTTTATATGTTTTTAATTAAAGCTTGTGGAATTGTTTTTTGTTAGCTGCCGAGAGTCTCCAGATTTCGGCGGCATATAAATTAATTAAATAAATAAATAAAATCTGCTTCCAGGCAGATTCTGGCCTCAGCTGCTGCTAGGCCAGTGGCTCTCCAGTGCCCCCTGCTGGCTCAGAGGATCCACAGCCTCAAGGCAAAATGGCCTTTTCCCTTCTCCCTCAGCAACGCCTCACAGTACATCACACGGACAGTAATGGAGTAAACTGCATGTAGCAGTGTTGGCAGAACTCTCACGCGGTTGCTGCCTGAACAGGAAATAGAGAGCACGCTGACTGATGACACGTAAGTTATTGCGCGAAGTTTGCTTGTCTTTTGAGTCTCTGCTCGTCTAGTGGAACAAATTCTCCTTTTTGCTCGTCTTGTGAAAAATCTTGTCTTATGAGGTGCTCGTCTTGTGAGGTTCCACTGTATTTCCCTTTATATCTTTCCATTCTTCATTGAAGAAGGTCTTCTTATCTCTTCTTGCTATGATCTGGAAATCTGTATTCAGTTGGGTATATCTTTTCCTTTCTCTCCTGCCTTTTGCCTTCCTTCTTTCCTCAGCTATTTCTAAAGCCTCATCAGATAGCCACCTTGCTTTCTTGCATTTCTTTTTCTTGGGATGGTTTTAGTAGCTACTTCTTCTACAGTGTTAGGCACCTCCATCCATAGTTCTTCAGGCACTCTGTCTACCAGATATAATCCCTTATATCTATTTCTCATCTCCACTGTATATTCATAAGGGATATCACTGAGGTCATACCTGAATGGCATAGTGTTTTCCCTACTTCCTTCAATTTAAGCCTAATTTTTGCAATAAGAAGCTCATGATCTGAGCCACACTCAGATCTTGTTTTTACTGACTGTATAGAGCTTCTTCATCTTTGGCTGCAAAAATATAATCAATCTGATTTTGGTGTTGACTATCTGGTGTTGTCCATGTGTAGAATCTCCTCCTGAGTTGTTGGAAAATTGTTATGACCAGCTTGTTCTCTTGACAAAGTTCTGTTAGCCTTTGCCCTGCTTCATTTTGTACTCCAAGGTCAAACTTGCCTGTTATTCCAGTTATTTTTTGTCTTCCTACTTTAGCATTTCTACTTAATATGATGAAAAGGACATCTTTTTTTGGTGTGAGTTCTGAAAGGGGTTGTAGGCCTTCATAGAACTGGTCAACCTCAGCCTCTTCGGCATCAGTGGTTGGAGCATAGACTTGGATTCAAACCAAGATCATTCTGTCATTTTGAAGATTGTACCCCAGCACTGCTTTTCTCACTCTTTTATTGACTATGATGGTAGTCCATTTCTTCTAAGAGATTCTTGTCCACAGTAATATATATGGTGGTCATCTGAATTAAATACACCCATTCCCATCCATTTTAGTTCACTGATTCCCAAGATGTCAATGTTCAATCTTGCCATCTTATGTTGGATCACACCCAACTTACTTTGATTCACAGATTTACACTCCAGGTTCCTATGCAATATTGTTCTTTACAGCACTGGACTTCCCTTTCACATCCAGTCACATCCACAACTGAGCAAGCTTTTGGGTTTGGCCCAGCTATTTCAATCTGTCTGAAGCTACTTGTAATTCCTTCTGATCTGAGAGGCTCATCATCTGGTGCCCTATCTTTTAGCCTTTTGTTACTGTCCATGAGGTTTTTCTTGGATACTGGAGTGGGTTGCCATTTCCTTCTCCAGTGGAATCCTGTAGCCCATTTTTCACCAGATGTCCAGAAACCCCAACAACATCTTGCATGGTCCTTATTAACCCAGGTATCAACCGAGCCAGTATGGGTTTCTGTAATTTACATCTCATATTTTTTATGGGAGAGAGGCACTGTCTGGATCCTCTGATGAGATCTGTCCAGTATGGTTGAACTTCTGGCATAGCTCTCATCTTCTTTGGAGCACACAAGATCCCCAACCACAGCAAAGTGGTGCCTCACTGGGGGAAGAGGAACTTAGACCTATTCAAAACAGTTGGGCCAGTTCAATCTCCATTTTTTTTAAGGAAATAGACTGTGCAATCCTACAAGACTTACCTAGAAGGGCATCCTATTCATTTAAGAGATTATTATTTGCAGTAAATAGATATAGGATGGCTGCCTGTACAACTAATTTAGTCTTGTGCCAACTCACTGGATTTTGTGTCCATCACAGCTTCTGTCAAATTATTTGTTTCCTGAATCATCCATGCATAAAATTAAATTTCATTTTAATTTATATATTCTCAATTCCTGGCCTTGTGTTCCAGGAGCAGATATGGTTGCTATAGTATTAGACTTACACAGAGAAAGTAGGGATCAAACTCTTGCTTGCCAGGAAGGGTCATAAACTGGCCATTGAGTGTCATCCTGACATCCCCTAGAGAACAGCTGAGAGATTAATATATGGCCTCAAATCCTTGGAGCAACTGAAAATACTATCACAGTGCACACTAAGAATTACACAATTTTTAGTCCTTCTTCAGGTTTCCTTAAAGTTTCTCCATCACTTTCAGGTAAGATATAGGTCAGCAATCCATTTATGAAAATGTGTTTTATGTAACTGTGATATTAATATGGGCCCATTATGAATAAATAACAAAGTGTGGATAATTGTTCAGATATGTAAACCATATAGATGTACAAGAGAGTTATAGTTGTAAAGTATTTGGACAATAATGCATATAGATATTTGTATTAATGATGTAGTAATCTCAGGCAACATATCATCTGCAGAAATTCCAGAACCCAAATGGCTGAAATATCATGAGATTTGGCAGTCTTGCTTAATTTAAGGTGACTAGGTTGAAATCCCATTAGATTTCAGACAAAAAGAAAAACATCTCACAAAAAGTTAGAGGGAATAATTGAATCATACTAGATCTGATGATCGCACAAGATTTTGGCCATTTAAAAAATTGGGTACCCACATTACCATGCGATGTATCACATCACCAGATGTGATGGCATCTGGTTCTAAAAAAAGGGAGATGTGGCACTTTGGATCCAAAGCCAGAAAGGTTATTCAGAGCAAACAAGAACATAGCGTTGGGGCCTCCTTAACTCAAACCCATATTTTCTGGGATTGCAGATCTGCTGTTCACCTTCTTTAAGGAGAGGCTGACAGGTACAATGTATCTTCTTACTTTGAAGCACTTTTTGGGCTCTGTATCTGCAGTACAACACATATCTGATTTAACACAAAGATTGTTAAATCTCCAGGAAAATAATGTGTAACTAGAAAGATACAGATCATATTCTCTAGCAGATTATGGATTAATGTGCATAATTATTTTGGAATGGAACAGTAGTGAGTGGGCAGTTAGTGGGTTAGGTCAGATATACACATATACTTTGTCTCTCATTCACACATACACACACAAGTTAATATTTATTCTTATTATTGCAAGGTGTTTTTTATCGTTTACCTGTCTGCAGCAATGCTTTGCTGTAGGATTCCCAAGAACTACTGAGTATAATAATGATAGTTCAAGACTTTGATTGGAGTCTTGAGTTTTCAAAGCAGCCAGTGTCAATTATTCCATTTTTCCTTCTTAGTACATTTTTTTCTGGTTAAAAATTTTAAAAAACCCTTTGTGGATAGTGGAGAACACAGAAGAGGTTAACATGAAAAATCATAATGGTTCTGAACTCCCTCTCACTTGATAAAGTGCTATCAAGTCAATGTCAGCCCTTAGTGACCACATAGATAGACTTTCTCCAATGTTATCAATCCAGCCTTTTAGGTTTCTCAGTAGTGCATTCATTTTTATTTTTATTTGCAATTGAGTCTGCACACCTTGCTAGTGGTTGTCATTTTCTTCTCATTCTTTTCACTTTTCTCAGCATTATAGTCTGCTTAAGGAAATAGCTCTTTGTGTAATGTGTTCAAATTAAGATAGTTTAAACTTGATAATTTATGCTTGGAGTAAGAACTCTGGTCTGATTTGTTCCATGATACATTTGTTGGTTTTCCAGTCTATCCTTCCTATTCTGAAAAATCTTTTCCAACACCGTTGTTCAAACATGCCAGTACTCTTTCTATCCTGCTTCTTCAAAGTCCAATTTTTACATTCATAAAATGTAAGAGAATAATTGTCTGTAGGAATCCATCATGTTTAGACATGTCTCTACATATCATGTAGAGACACATCATAGCATCTGAATAATTTTTCAAGGCCTTCATTGCTACCATACTAAGTACCAATAAACAGAAAATATCCGCTACTTCAATATCTTCATTGACAATTCTGAGACTGAGTGCTGTGCCTGAAGTCAGTAGTTTGATCTTCTTTATTTTTAACCATAGTCCTGTTTTTGCACTATGTTCCTTGACTGTCCTTACAAGCACTTGCAGATCATCTGCATTCTCAGCACAAGCAGTGTACCATCAGTATAGCACAGATCAAAGTTATTAATTCCTCTAGTTTAAAACCGTATTCATCTCTTTTCCAATTCAGTGTTCCTCAATACATATTCCACATAAATAAGATGATTGTTTATAGTCTTGTCTCATTCTCTTGCCAGTCTCGAGCTAATCTGTTTTCATCTGAATTATGGCTTCCTGCCCTCGTATAGATTTTGTGTGAGGACAGTGAGATTGTCTGGGATTCCCATTTTCCTAAGGACATTTTCTACAACCTGGTAAGCTTGGCACAATCAAAGGCCTTTTTATAGTCCATGAAACACCTATTGACCTATTTTTTGGTATTTTTTGGCTTTCTGAGTTATCCAACATGCATCAGCAAAAATGTTTCTTAATCTTTATTATAAAAACAATTTGAACATCTGGCATTTCCCTTTCCATGTAGGGGAACATATTGGATTCTTCTAAGCATTATTTTTCTAGATGTGAAATGAAGAATATTGTATAACAGTTTGCACAATCTGTTAGTTCTCCTTTTTTGGTATTGGTATATAGCCAGACCTCTTCCAAACTGTGCTTTTCAGTCAATGTGTCATTCTACAGATTTGTTGGCATTGTTTGGTTAGAGAATTTATTGATTCTTATTCTGATGTTTGCCATGTTTCTGTAGATATCCCATCAGTTTCCGTAATCTTCCAGGTTGGTGATGAAGTTCTGACCTACAGTAACTGTCTGCCAGTATTAGAGGTTCATATAAATAAGGAACATTCCTCCTGTACGATGTTTTGTTGAATAATGTTTTATTATATTCCTTTCATTTGTCTTTGTTTTTTTTAATTAGTTTGAAACCTCCTTTTGTTTGCAGAACTTTTAGAAGAATTTGCTTGTTTTTCTGTGTTTGTTTCCATCTTAAGAGTCTTTACAGATGTTGTAGTAATACTGCTCCTTGTCTCTTCTATTGATTCCCTGAAATTCCTTGTAAGTTCCTTTCTTCTATGTTTGGCTTTTTGGCTTTGGCCCTCTTCTCTTTCTTGCAATTTCTACCATCTGTTCTTACATCCAGCTTGATTTCTTAGTCTTTGGCAGTTTGTTTTCACATATATCTTAAAAGCTTCTTTGATTTAATTCCATAATTCATCTAATTCCCTCTAAATGAGATTCAGGATTTTATTTATTTAAAATATTTATACAGCTGCCCATTTTATAATAAACTCTTGAATGGCTCCCAATCAAAAATTAAAATAACAAAAAACCATATTATAACTATCAAAACGAAATGCATAAAAACAAAAACCTGGTGCTGAGTCAAGCTTCTGATGTGCAGTCACCTTGTTTTATCCCAGCACTTGTGGAAAAAGCCAAGTCTTTAGTGCTTTATGGAAGGCTAGGAGGATAGAAGCCTGCCAGACTTCAGGCATATTCAGGACTTCATAACAATTCCTGATTTTTTTCAATGTCTTTCAAATTATTTTAAATTCCTTGAAAATTACTGATATATGTTCAGGCTCATACTATGGAAAATATTTAGCTTTGTTCTTCCACTTTGCATATAAGTAGTTCACATTCAGTCTTTGCCATTATAACTGAGCTGTCCCACTTCCTTGTATCAATCAATTTGTAATCAATTTGATTTGTGTGTGTGTGTTACATCTGGTGATATCCATATATATAGGTATTGTTTTGGTTGTTTGAATAATATGTTAGTAGTGAAGAAATAACTGTATGGCCGAAACGGATAATTTATTCTTCTGTTTCATTTCTGTTCCCTAGTCTATATAATCCAAATACTACTTTGGCTTACCAGTTTCCAATCACAGGCAACATCTGTTACTTCACGTTCTGTTGATTTCAAATTAAACTTGACCATAAAATTTGTCACCTTCCTTTTCTTCTGTATCAGTGATTAGGACACAAATGTGAATAACTGTTATTTTAAAGGGATGTCTGCAGAAATTAATTTATAGTACTCCAATATTGATTGCACTGTATCCAATAACTGTCTTTACTCATACTTTCTGACTATGAAAGATACACCTCTTTTCTTTGTTTTTTGTGTTTTTTGTGTCCTGAGTAGTAAACTGTGTGATAATCTAATTGAAAATGTCCAATCCCAGTCCTTTTCAATTTGTTAATACCGAAGATGGCAATGTATAGTTGATTCATATGCAATTTCTCACTGTGTTGAGTTTTCCTATATTCATGTTTCTTACATTCCATGGTCCCATTATAATTTTGAGTTTGCAGCTTTGGATTCTTTTGGTAACATCAGCAACTAGATGTTTTGAAGTCTTTAAACTAGCTATATCATAAACAGGTACCATTAGTACCCTGAAAGATCTTCAATTCTTCCTCAGTAGCATGTTGAGCACCATCTGACCTGAGGGGTCTATCATCTGGCATTACATTAAAAATCACTTTATCTTCTCTATTTATAGATTTCTCCATGTCATATGAAAGGCTTTTGTTGCTTGCATTAGCTAGGCAGCTGAGATGACCTTCATATTTTGGGTGACCCTATTTGGAGTATATGCTTTTCATATACTCCATTTTGCTTTTTATTTCTGATATGCTTCACTCATTCATTCCAGGAGCACCACCCCATCACAGTGAGGGAACATAGCAAGACTGGGATTGCTCTCCCACTTTCTTCCCCTAAAATTCCATGGACAAAACAGGACAATTTCAAGTGAAATACTTATCTGATGAGCTCTCTACACAATCATAGTTGTCTGTCAGGGGTTCTATCTAAATCATTGTAAAAAATGTAATATTGAGAAATCTATATATACTTCCTAACATATGAATGGGCTGAACTGGTCAAATGTCTTATTTTAAAAGAGTCATAAAATGCAGCCATGTTAATTTGGGGGATTATCTTTGTTGATATTTTAGATAATACATTTTATTTACAGCTTATATTGCAAGACATTTTCTTCCTAAAATGCATGATTGGTTGTTCTCTGTTAGATATACACACGTAAAGGTCAGTGAAATGAAATGCAAACAAATGCTGACTACAACAGATAGGTGCAAACCTAAAAGTATGGGGAAAATGCAGCAACAATAAAATGGTACTGATTATAGAAATATTCTTGGTAAGTTAATATTGATCCTCAGGCATGGCGAATGCTTATTAGGCAGCTTATATGTTTTAAGAACATCTTACCAAGACATTCTAGAATTCTAGGTCAGCCTTTGCAATGCTAGCTGTGGGCAACGGAGATTGCTCTCTATACATTCTTGTGAACCATGGGGATAAATCATGTCCTAATGTTCAAATAATTGACTAGTACAAAACATATTTGTTGAATTCATATGTCAATAGATGCCAATACATGAGATAATACAGCAGTCAACAAACAGCAGGAAGAACAGACATATGGCAAAAAAAGGAATGACAAAAAATGTGGGTGTCACATAAAAGTAAGCATTCTAGAAATCATAAGACTTTGATGGATAATTATCATCCATCATCTGTTTTTTTAAGCATAAAACATGCTTTGCCATTCCTTTCAAACTGATGTAACCCACTCTCAACCTGGCCTTTTCAGATGTGTTATAGCTGCATCTCTCAGAAAGCCAAAAGCCAAAGAGAAAAACCAGAATGGGATAGACCTAGATAAGTGTTTCTGAACCTTGGCAACTTTAACACGTGGGGTCTTCAACTCCTAGAATTCCCCAATCAGCTTGTTAGGGGATTTTGGAAGGTGAAGGTTACATATTTTAACATTGCTAGCTTTGTTTCTCAACGCTGACCTAAACAGATCCAAAAATGGATGGTTAGAGTTTTACAGAGACCGGGATTTTCCACACAAAGAACTATAATGATAAGGAAAACCAATAGTGAAAAAACATATAATATCAACATACAGTATTACAAAGAAGTACAATCAGAAATATTAAATCTAAGACTGGGAAGCCAAGTCCTTTCCATTAGTGCTCTGGTTAAATCACATTCATCTACATTTTCACATACTTGAAGGTCATCAAGTTAGGAAAAGTGACTCTATACTAATGCACAAATTTGGTAACCATGGAAATAAATGGCTGAAAGGCTTAATATTCAAGTGTGTTGCAGAACTGAGTATTTGAGAATCACAGCCTATGTGTTTAGATTAAAATGATAAATTGTTGCTAATCTCTATATAACTTATATATCTAAAATATATATTTATGCAGTGATTATGGCACCTAAAATTTGATGCAGTTGCTGAACTCTGAAATAGCAAAAAGGTGATCCTTTGGACACGTATAAGAGCAGAGTAAATGTAATCCGTAGAATAACATTTCCTATGATTCTTCTAAAAAAAGGATGGCATGCAAGGGGAAAGGACAATTCAGCTCAGGAATATGGGTTTCATTCTTTCTTCCCATTCAAATTTCATGATTCAGATGCCATAGAACTGAGCCTTTTTCCATCAGCAAAATCACATAGTCATGTCAAACAATGTTAATGAAGGAGAAGAACATAGGAGAGAAAGGGTTGTCATGGGCTGCCATAGGTCTGATCTTACTCTGGCCTCCCTAGCATTCAACTATTTAGAAGAGAATATTTGTAGCTCAGGGTCGAACTGTGGGGTCCTTGGTGCTCTCTGAGCTTGGCTGTTTTCTTGCAGATGTTTCATTCCCTATTAGTTAACATCATGAGTGCACTAGTTAACATCATGTTACCTAGTCTGGTAATGAAACATCTGCAAGAAAAGAACCAAGCTCAGAGAGCACCAAGGACCCTACAGTTCAACTTTTTTTTTTTTTGAGATGGGAGCTGCTACATCACCACCAAAGCTGGTCTTATCTTCAGGCAATTACCAACCCCATTAATGATTTAAAATATTTCAAGATTCTTTTTCGTGTTTTTGCAGATCAAGATGCCTCAAAGAGGTTAACATCCCCTCTCTTTTCATGCATGATTCTTGAATGGGAGTTTACCATTGCAATTGCAATTTTGACAAGGATGTAAGTGATGTAAGAAGAGAATGTGGCAGAGTAAAAGGAGTGACCATCTGATATCAGGAAAAGAAGTAAGAGAGCCACTTCTGAGCAGCCATAGGTTATATTCCCCATTTGCCCTTTAAAGCATGTTTGCTTAGATTTAAAACATGTGTTTTTGTTGTAATGTAAATGAGAAAGGAATGGAATATTAAAAGGTTCTAATGAAACCAATCCCTTTTTTAAAAATAAATCCATCTCTTTCTCTTTCCCCTTGTGATTTCTGAGACCAAGTGGGCTGGAGAGGTTCAGCCTCAGTTCACTGAAGAGAACATTCTGTTCTCTGAACAACAGGCAAAGCTGCTGTAAAACAAAATCAACAACGTGAGCTCAGTGGCAGCAGCGGCAACAGCTCCACAATAGAGAAACTCTCAATCTGAATGAGTCAAAAGGTTGCTCCATCTACATCAGAAAAAAGAAGAAAATACACACAGGGGTGTGCATAGATCAAGGTTGGTGAATGAGTTGACTTTCTGCCCTGAGAGCCCATTTGTTAAACTCCACTTGAAAGGATTTTCTCCTCCACTTCTCCATTAATGTAATTATAGTTAAGGCAACCAGGGTAATAACACCCCTCCAATCACAACACATCTCCCTTCTGCAGAGGTACTTTATTACATTTGTCTGTCACTGATTCTTGGTATTCAAAAATCTGTGAGCTGTCCTTTTCCTATCAATTTGCATCGGGCTGCAGTTTAACCCTGTGTTTTACTGAGCTACTATTTAGGATTAAAAATGGCAATGCCCTGCCTTCTTTCATAACCGAGATGAGTTTATACATTTAGACCTATAAACTTCAACATTTTAACTTTCATCATATGGCATGATCAGGGTGACCTGCTCCTACACCTACAGGGTGAACTGCATAGTTGACTTTGCCAAAGTGAGCAGTGGCATTAACCTCCTTAAGTTGCATCTTAAAA
>JANHZU010007984.1:478092-489752 GCA_032468055.1 Acrochordus granulatus | reverse complement strand
GTTGGGTATAAGGATTCTTCTGGTTTTATTATCAATGTTACAATGACATTTCTTTGAATATACATGCTGAAATGTTCTCACATTAGCCCAGTGTATTTAAAATTTATGCTAAGAGTAAAAAATGTGTATGAACAGCTTTTCTCAAGATCTCCAGAACACCATAACATGTACCACAAAGTAAAATATTTTGGCTTATACTTTTCTGAAGTTTTTTCAGCTATGCAGTTGTTTGGTCTAAATCTGAATTAAGTTTTCAGCTTCTTTCACTGTAAGGTGAAGTGGTTGGTTGCTTTCCATGCTGCTTCAGAATGTCATTCAAGTGTTTTCAGTTGCTGATTCAGATGTTTCCTAATTCAAGTGCCTGCTTGAATTATTTTGTAATGGAAATTATTCCCCAAATTAAATAACATGTAATTAGTTTTAAATAAATGAGCCAATGCCTTTTTTTGCTTTCTACCACTGCCTCCTCCCACAAAAAAGAATCTGAATCTTTGTCCTTATCTACAGCAAAAACTATGTCATAGTTTTACTTGACCTCTTAGAAACTTAGAGCTCTTGGTATTTAGAGTAACATTGAAGAAAGGGCTTGAAAAACACTAGAGTGGTTAGTATTATATTATAGATGCACACAGGTTTTTTTGTATTTATTTTTTTTTTATGAAGGTGAGTTTCTTAATTGAAACTCATAATATTTTAACAATATTCATAACAAAATAGACATTTGTGGGACTGTCCGGAATTTGTGGGACAATAATCACCATGAGTTTCTTCTGTTTCTGCATGAAAAAAGAAAAGACTAGAATTTAAGGATAAGAAAACAGATTAAGGAAGGAAGCCCCATATATTTTGGATGTCCCTGAGCTTCAACATTTTCTTTGTCCGATCAATCAAAAGAATGTGTTTGTTCCATTCATCCTTCATGGGAATTGGTGTGAGGAAGACAGAAGATATTTTTCCTGTGATCCTTCAAACATGGCAGCTTTACTGAATACTAGACTTGAATAATATGTTTGGAAATATAGGTCTGATCTTGACAGAATGTTGTCTATGAAATCAAATGCAGGCAAATTCTTAATAGAATCTGGAATCAATAGAAGCCAAAAACTAAAATGAACAAGATAGGTTTGAACTTACACATGTGATTAAGTTGAGATAAAATGCTCACTGGTAAACAGTGTGTAGAAATTGTGTGTAGCCCTAAGCTGTGAAACTGAATGGAAGAAGAGGGGTGAAAGAAGGAAACTTAATTTTAAGTGGCTTGAAAATAGTTGGCTGCCTGACACACTCTGAGTTTATTTTATATTCTAAAAGTAATGCTACCTACACAGATATTGTGAATTGCTTTCAATCAATTGACTGCATTGTTTTTCACATAAATTTGGTGTTAGAATCCAGAATGTTCTGATCTGAAGGGTGTCTTGCAAAAGCCTCAGTGAAGTTCCTGTTATTCAGAAAAATAAGATTGAGACAAATAGTAATTTCTTCCGATTTTATACCTAGGCAATTCTTTGTTAGCCTTCTTCTTTTACCTGATTTCTAGTTTTTACAGTCTCCTTAAAATATGCAAAACACGTTCGACATTTGTAAATATGGAATTATTAGGAGTATTTCTAACATCAAATTTTAAGAGATTGGGTGACATAAAGAGTATATGTTCTATTTTAAGCCATTTCAAAACCTCTGGGATCTTTTTTCAAATTTAACAAAACCATATAGATGGGATCCTATGCTAATTTAGCAACCTGGATAATTTTTGATATATGTTTTTTATTGTTTGTTTGTTAAAACAGCATATTGTACTAGTTACTACCATGTTTTCAAGCACAATTGTTTATCATCTCCTTTCTCATATAAATAGCTAAAATAATCCAAAATAATACAGAACAATTATTGAAGTGAATGAATATATGTAGTCATAAAAGGTGTAATTCTCCAGAGTACATGACACTGAGATGCTAACATCTGGTCAATTTTCATTTCAGTGACATGGAAGAAAACATTACTTGTGGGCTGCATTGATTTTACTTTTGTCAACAAGGAAAGTTTTGTAATGTGTTCTTTGCATCATTGCTCAAGTATGTACAGAAGGACCCCTAGTAGAAGCTTTTAAGAAAATCAAAGATGTCAGCCCCCACTGCAAGATAATGAACAACAACTACACCCAATAACTCTTTTATTTGACAATGTTCTCATGAAAGTAGTCTCAAAATTGCACTTGGAGCAGAAAATATATCCCATGGTATAAGAATTCCGGTCTCCTAGGATTGCTGATCTTTTATCAGTAATCAGATAATTTACTGGACAAGGAAATGCAGTTTTCACACATTCCATAAACCCTAAAATTTAATACAGATTAATGCCAGACCACCATGGTGTCTTTAATAAGGATATAAATTGGTACACTTGCTATTCAACTAATTACATGTAGTAATTAATGAATCTGAATGAATTTATCACTTGCAAGTTGACTCTGAAAAATGTCTTATAAACAATATACTAATACAGTATACTTTCTCTGTTTATCTCCTATTTACTGTGTTTCTTTTTAATATCTGTTGCAAGTTAGATCTAGGAAGAAATGAACATTGTAGCCTTTAAAAGATCAGTTTTAATTTACTAACTTTAACAAGAAAATATCCCTATATGAGCATAAATTTCATCCACAAATTGGTTATTCTAGTATATGTTCTGGTCGATTAACTTGGCTCCATGTGTAATTTGTAACAAATAGCCACTTTTTTTCAGACCTGGTTTTCTTATTTTTTTTCTTTCTGATCTGCTTTTCTCCCCAGAGGGATAAAAGTATTCCTCCAAAGCTCAGCCTGGATGGGTCATACTCCCCTTAAAGAAGCAAGTCTGTGAGCAGGTAGAGGTTATAGACAGAGGTTTTTCCCTCAGTTCAGGGAACTGATGAACACTTTTTTGAATCATGTCCTCATCATATTGCATATAGCCTACTCCATGTCCTACATCAGGCGGCTCTTGAAAACATCTCAGAAGCTGGAATGCATTTAAGAAGGATTAGGTTTAATACTATTATACCATTTTTTTGTTTACTGGATTGACAACCAGTAGATAGCTAGACCCAATTCAAGGTTATTGTTTCATCCCTCAAACTATAGCACACTTGTACTGATAGGATGGCTTTATTGACAAAGGTTAGCTACCTTCATTCATTTTGAGGAAGACTGTCCAAGGTCTTAAGCACCAGTTTATGAAAAGAATAGGCTTGATGTAGTGAACTGAAATATTTCTGTGTGTAATGAGATAGGATTCTTCTGTCCATTAAAGATAAAAATGCAAGTAGTGCTGTTCTCGTTTTGGTTTTAGAAAAATTTACATTACTTTTTTTACCTGTTTCCTTCAGATTTTTTCCTTATTAAGATGTTAGGCAGTTAAGTATTTTTACCTGTAATCATTTAAAGCTTCCTGTAATAGAGAGTTTTCCTAACCATTGTGTCCTTTATTGTTTTAATTTCATGTTTGCTTAGGTTATTTTTTTTATTATGATGGTGATGATATTGATTAATAATATTTCTTCAATACCCAAATGCAATTCCACTTCCTTCCTCCCCCACTCTGGTTAGAAAGGATAGACTGAGAGAGTGGGGAGAGACTGGCTAATCCCAAAGTGCCATTGGGAAGTAGGCAATTTGTTTGCAATTACATTATTTTAGGCAAAAGTTTAAAGTTTTTTCCTTGTCATATTTATAAATTACATCCTCTGACGCCCCCTACAAAATCTTGGGGAAAATAATAAATAGTCAAGAAGCATGCCAGATTGTTCCTGACCCAATCTTGATGCTACGTCAGACATCTTCACAGTATTCTTTAGTTCAGGACAAGGCAACAGTAATCTTGAGCAAAGTCACTAAAAGGAAAGATCCTGTTTGCACTGTGTGTAGCATAGGAAAATGTCAGTTTTTATGTACTGTATTTGTTAATTTGTAGGCAATCAATAAATACACCAAAGGCGTCCAATAAGATATTAATATAAATAAGGTATACATTAATATGTATGCATTAATGCTTTTGATTCTAATAATTATGATATTAACATCTAAACTTAAGGTTCTTGGCAGATAGTTTGTAGATACAAGTTATGTAATAGTTGAAGTAATAATATTTATATTTAACATATTCAAAAACTGAGCTGATTTCTTCAGTTTTTCTTTCTGATTGCCTGTTTTCAGAACTAGAGATCCGTGTCATTGTTCTGTTGACAATCCTACCTGTTAATTAATTTGAATATGTATTCTTATTAGTTGCAAAATATAAATTATTATTTTTTTCTTAGATATATAAAGTTTTGATGTAGGATATAAGTCTCCTGAATTTCAACATGACCCAAATATTGGAGAGTTTCTGATATTTTTTTCCCTAAGCAAAAGTGGTTTCCATATTTCACATTATACATTTTGCTTATAATTTTTATCTCATTTTTTATATTTGGATAAATATATTCTGAGTTTAGTATAATATGGATCTGGAATCTTAATAAACATATTAATTTTGATGGAGTATTGATTAGTGTAAAAAATAAGTGAAACTTGTGAATTCCTGCTCTGTTAACTAGAATACAAATTGGATTGTCAATTGGATTGTTTATTGTTTTAAAAATAAATTAGTCAATTGGATTGTTTATTGTTTTAACTCTCTGATCCCAACTGTATTTGATCTTGTCTTATCAGATGGTATAAATCTAGAATGATTTTCAATATATAGGTTTTAAAAAAACTTTGGCTTTGTTGCCTTGAATTTATAACATATATATTTATTGGAGATTGTCATGAATAGTAATTATACTGAAGTGTTTTAATGGGTGAATTCTCTCCAAATGGCATATATGAGAAACTAAGGAATCAAAATTCAACTATACATATATAGTTTTACATAAGAACTGGAATTTCAGTCCAAGAAAGTCATGCAGTTAATTAGTAGAAACTGTGTATATAATGTCTTATGATCTACCCTGTCCCACCACATTATGTATCTTACATTTGAATAGCACACAGTGAATTGTTCTCTTCCTTTCCATGCACTATTCTATAGTTTACAATTCTGGTTTCTCTTTATAGAAATTAAAATAACTCAATTGTCTATTCACTAAAACATTTAAGCTAAATACTAAATTTAATACTGTACATTTGGATGACTTTTTGCTGTGATTTCTAATTCCCACATTTACATACACATTTGCTTCAGCTGAAGCACTTGATTTGAGCAAATAAAAGTTTATTGTTTTATCTTCATATAAGTCAATTCACACAATATACCACTATATTATATAATATACTCTTTGCTAATATTGTACAGTCTATAATAGTAGTAAACTTTGATGGTGGAATACTCTGATTACTCTTACATGGTTCTTGTGGACTTTGGGTGGTTTTACCGAGAGAAAAAAAAAGGCTAATGTATCTGAGGCCAGGCAGATTGTCATTCCTCTAACAATGCTTTCTCTCTAAGCCAGTTTCAAACCCGATGGTCTAGTCAGCTTGTCTTGAAAAGAAATATGATCAAAGCCTATCTACTGCATTCTACATAAATTTGGAGAAAAATGTTCAGCTAGTTATATATAGAATACACACACACACACACACATATATATATATATTTCAGGTATTCCTCCTGAAAACTGAAGCTACTAAGATACACATGTCTTCAGATTCAGCATCTAGAGAAGCAAAATTGGTGGTGACTAGACATACTTTTTATCAGCTTAGCTATGATCCTTTTTTACTTTTCTTTCTGTTTGTTCCTTCAAGCCAGTATTGACTCCTGACAACTGTCCAGGAAATTAGACAGGGTATTGTGCTAATTTGTACAAATTAACACAATTCATAATACATAGCAAAAGGCTGATTACGAACACTTTATGAAAGTATCAACTAAGATGAAGATCTTTGCCTGGATACATGGGAGAGACTGGTGTTCAAAAACATGCAGTACCAATACATGTGATAGTTTACTTGCAAGCTCAATTCAAAGTCCTGCTCTTTATCTTCAGGTCTACTATATGTATACCTAAATTGCCTGATGGATTATTTATGCCTAGATAAATCACTTGGAGCTCTGGGATCTTTTTCAGAAAACTTCCTTGCAGGTTAACAGATAGGTACAATCTGTCGCTCCCTTAGAAAGCTAATGCTTTTTAATAAAATTTGTTTGAAAGTTGCCACCAGACTCCTTTTGCCACCCTAGAGTAATAAGACTCTCTTATAAATTCCTTCTCTGTTTGTATGTATATGTGGGTGAACACAGGATATTTTTAATCATGGTTCTTTATGGAACTTCCAAATAAGATATTTTTTCTCCTTAGTTTATTCTAGACAAATCCCATAAAACAAAAATAGGTTTTGCTTTAGTTTGCTTATGTTTGGAGGTCATTTAGTTTTTTTCTGATGCATAGTTTGAAACATTTTAATGATAAACTTGGTGTTACCCTTCTCATTTAGCTGACTAGAACTATGGTACTTTTAACTGATTTAGGATCTGCGTATTAGTTTTTTAATAATGTCATTGATTCATTGTTTTTGTTTGTGTTTAAGTGCAATCTGCTTAGACAGGATTTGAGATCTTGTCAAACCAAATAGGGCTTGACCAAATAAGGGGGCAAGGTGGACAAGTGGTTAAGACACTAGAGTTGTCGGTCAGAAGATCAGTGGCTTGAGTTTGAGACCCAAGTGCCGCTGCATAACAGGGTGAACTTTCCTGCCAACCTAGAAGTTTGAAAGCATGTAAACATGCGAGTAGATAAATGGGTACCACCTATTTGGTGGTAAGGAAACAGTGTTCCATGTCCCTCGGTGTATAGTCATGCTAGCCATAAGACCATGGAAACATCTTTGGACAATGCTGGCTCTTTGGCTATGAAACAGAGATGAGCACTGCCTCCTAAACTTGGTCAGAACTGGCAGGGGAAATCTTTACTTTACAAACCAAATAAATAAATATAGAGCAACCATTGTGCATATACCTTAGAGTGATGTAAAGCAGGCTTTATGATGCTTGCTTTTTTATTTTCTGTTCCTTTTCTCTCCTCATCAATGCCTGTATGAAAATAAATATCTTTCCAAAGCAGGAGAATCACATATATCTCATGTTGCAAGACTTTGTGTTAAGCATAAATCACATCACATTACATATTCAGATATGTGATTTAATACATTCCTTTCAAAGCACTTTTGAACAGAGAATAAAGCTTGAAAATTGTATGAAAATTGTAATATAAAATGATTGTTCACATGTGTTGATCTACTGTAATAAAAACATTTTTAAGGAAATTAATGATGAAAGTATAGTGAAATAGGTGTGTATCATAGACATAGCAAGCCATACACGTTTTTCATGCTTTTTCTGCAAGCAAGTTCTTTCAATAATAAATGAAAGGATATGTGCATCCATTTAAAAAAGTTGTATCCACATGCATAAATAGGACTTCTTTTTTGTTGTTTTAATATGCTGTATGTTACCAAAGCTACTTGGATGATTGAGATGGATTATACATTAAACAAAGAGATTATTTGTTATAAACTATTCTTTGACCAAATGTTTTTGTGTGTGTGTGTAGAGCAAAATGGAGAATGTTCCCTAGTATATAACAATTAATTTGTAAGTTCAACCTGCCCTAATCTGGTATCCTGTAGATGTATTTTGGAACCATGCGTCAAACACTAGGAAGAAAAAATGGTCAGCCAAGATGTCAGTGAATCTGAAATTCACAATGTAATATTAAGCTATAGTTCTAACAAAGAATATGCACCATTTTGAAGATTTTTTAAAGTAAAAATAAGTAAAACTGAGAATTTTTTGCTACAAAAATTTTTGAAACAAAGTGGATATTTTTAGAACAGGTGGAAAATATATATATATGTATGTATGTATAGATATAAAATACTGGCATATCAGGGATTTGTATGCATACTGATCTATCTATATCTCCATTCTAGCAGTCTACATACTTAAAGAGACACATGTGTATGTTTCACATCAAACATTTACTGTATGTTTCATGAGGGAGACAAGACCCATGTGTTTTGCAGAAGCTTTTAAAGCTGTTTCATTTATTTTATTAGCCTTTAATGAATGTAATTAGAACCCAAGTAATTAAATGCAATTGTGCTCAGTAAGTTCCTGTTGTAAATTGCCCTAAACAATGTGCATGGTGTGAACAAATTTGTGGGATTAATAGAGGATAGATAATGTTTTTGGATAGTATTTCACACTAAATGGCCGCAGAGAGAAACAAAGAAGCTGGCGCAGTGTCATTAATCTTAGTCAACTGGCAGCTTTGGTGTAATTTGCATGACTTAGGCAGTGACACAAGATGGGGATAGCTTAGGATGGGTGTTAGATCATCAGGATATGTCTGTATTTCATTCCCTTTAATGGTTTATGTATAGAAATACAGAAATTTGCATGCAAAAGAACAATATAGATGAAAATGTAAATAAAAGGTGTCTTAGAGGAATAGAGGGCAAAAAACAGTGCTGAGTGTCTTCATATTTCGCATAGTGGTTTATCAACATTACAGATAGTCTCTTTCTATTCTTAAGAAAGAAAAGAAATATCTGGATGTACTGAGATTTACAAAAATATTATCACTAGAATATATCTTTTGAATTTTTAAATTTTTCAGTATCTGAATTTTCTTTCTTTCTTTAGTAATCACTACAAAATAGATCTAGATTTGTTTATTTCATATATGATGAAACTTATAGGAACATGTTATTTTATAGGCTGACATCTTTATCTCTTTATACATTCTGCATGGGTTTTATTTTTCAGATTTATCTGCAATATACCTTGATATGTGTAGTAGACTTTACTGTAAGAGAAGATCATTTATATTAGTTCACAATTTTTTGATGCAAATATCTACAGAATGAAAAGCATTTATATAGTGCATATTGTAATATGAAAACAGTCTGGAAATAAATCTATGCCTTTTAAATTAGTTGCCGTTTTTCTTACTCCAGTATTTTTAGTTATGTGTGCCAATATTTTGACTTTTTTTGATGTTAATAAAAGTCTTGATTGTTTTTATCCACTTTGCATCATTTCTAAAAGCTTCATTTCTAGGTACATGCTTGGCTATAGAGGTATAGCCAAGCTACCATTGTAACAGTAAATCGACTTTTTCTGGATGCAGAAAGGGGAAGTCAGATATGACAAACTCCAAATTTTAGAATATATCCATAATGATTAACCTAACATTTGCAAAATTATCATATGGATGAAAAGTGCATAAATAAATAAGTAGGCAGTAAGATAGCTGGATTCAGGGTCTCACCACATTGATTAATCAAGCCTGAAGATCAAGGAACAACAAATCCATCTGCCTCAAGATCAAGATCTTAAGATCTACTCTTGGAACATTTGTATTTGGATCAAATCTGGATGTAAGGTTCCAAGCTGGACTGAAAATGATATTTCATTGCAAGTTATCTTGTGATGCATGAAGTACATCTCCTGGGTTGGGGAGGGAAACAGGCAGAGACAAAGAGAAGCTATCAAGGCCTGGGCTTTTAAAGAAGACAAAGAGAAATGACAGCAAACCAACAAAGCAGCCAGCCAGGACCAATACAAGACAATGGGGAGATTAGCTCACATGAACGTCTTTGCACATATTCTAAAACCACCTTCCTAAACATGTTTGCAAAGTTTCTACATAAATTCCAGGAAGAGGGACTACTGTGCAATAGAGGAACCATATTGGTTGATCTGTTTCCATTCTATGCTTCCATAGGAGAACAAGCATCTGAAAAGGGGTTCTGTAAAATCCAAAGATAATTATGTCTTCTCTGTAAAGAACTGCTTGAATTTTGAATGTAGATGTTATAATAGAAAGAGTTAATATCTTTGCAGCTAAATGATGTCATCTGCAAGGGAGAGTTTGCTTGAAGATAATTTGTAATAAAGCATTTGAACAAATCAGTCTGTGTTCAAGGTTAGTGGTAATAAAACACTTGAGCAGCTCAGATTAGATCTCTCAATAATGCAAATAAACTCATGTTTTTCAGCATGGCAGAACTTATTCTATGAGTAGGAACACTTTTTTTACAGCTTCGTGCTGAGAAAAAATAGGCTGATTGGAGAAGTCTTTAGAACAAACTCAGATATGATAACTGCATAATATGTAAATATGTTTCTCTGAAACAGACATATTTTTACATATGTCTTTGTTTCTCTGAAACAAAGAGCTGAAAATGTGAAGAACAAAACATAAAGTTTTTGATCTAGTTACTCAAAAGATCAACACAAATTTTAGAAGAAAAGTGAAGAATTTGAATTTACAATAGATACCAGTCGTGACTGCTTACCTCCAGTGTTTGCAATGTCTCTGTAGTGTGGTTTATGTATACAAACAAATTGGTAGATCTTCTAGTAATCCTCCATAAAATTCTTCCGAAAGATAATTTTTCTAAAACATTTTGGAATATCAAACTACTAATTGTGGAGAATAGGAGCTGATAAACTTTCTTAAAATAAATCTCAACTTGGTAGAGTTGGTAGTCATTCTTTAGTGTTTGTGATAATTGTCAACTCATAGCATCACTCAGAACAAAGCTTGAGATTTGCTAATTTATTGTGTCAGCTTATGTTCTTAGCAAGAAACCAAGTTATTTATTTCTTCTCCCCAATTCTCCAGATGCCATCAGTCAGGTATTTGTTTGCTTCTACTTAGACATATAGTTTTCCATAATATATGAACCTGGACACCTTTGAAATTACTCTTTCTCCTGAAAGCTCAATGTCTGCCAGGGAACGTGTGAAACAACAAAAAGTAATTAAGAATTTATGAATTCAGTTAACTTCTATTAATAGGCCATTGACCTGAATAGCCATGTTCATCTTTTAAAAGACCAAGGATGGCTATATTTATTGTGAAGTCAGACATATTGATATAACATTAAAAGAAACATATTCAATACACTTGCATTGTAATTATGTTGATACAGTAAATTATGAGAGTGCTGTAGGAACAGACTTCAGAGCACTGGAGGGTTCATTGTGTAGGATGGGATGGAACAATTACACTGAAATAAAATAACTAACCATTAGATATTTTCTAACCATGAATAATTCCCTTGGTCTTAGCTGGTCCCATATAAGAAAGAACATCCTACAAGCTATTTCTTATGCAGTTTTAAAAAATAGAATTTCCTGATTATTTATTTGTTTGTTGATTTTTTTATTTCCTAAAGGACAATATTTCTCAAACTCGGTAAATTTAAGCTCTATGTACTTCATCTCCCAGAATTCCCCAGCTAGCATTTCAACAGTTGAAAATTGCCAAGGTTGAGGAACCCTGCTCCAGAGGTCAACAAAGCATATAAGCCTGCCTCAGTTTTCCCACTCAGCAATAATTCCATGAATCACTTCCCTGGGGAGCTTCCATAGCTAATAGTAGATTTGAATCTGGCTTTCCCAGTCCTACTCCAAAATCACAACCATTATCCCACATTGTATTAAGAGTCTTAAAATAGAAGAAGAAAATGCCCATTTCATACATGACTGAAATGGTGTTTATTAAGGTCAAAAAATATATCCCTAAGAAATAATCAGTTCTATTACCATGACGCTTGCTCCTTGGGAGGAAAGCTATGGCAAACCTAGACAGTGTAGTGAGAAGCAGAGACATCACCTTGCCGACA
>JANHZU010007984.1:462337-477992 GCA_032468055.1 Acrochordus granulatus | reverse complement strand
GATCCAGAGTATTACTGAATATGTTTCCACAATCAACTGGGGATGTTTGGTATCATCATCAGTGGAGTTCAGCATTTTTTGCCATTAATCAATATATGGATACAGTCTTCTTCTTCTTTTTTGTTTTTGAGGCAGTATTGGCTTCTGGCAACTGCCTTGACAAGTCCCAGCAGTTTTCTTGGTAAAAGTTTTTTGGAAGTTGTCATTGTCTACTTCTTTGGGTTGATAGACAGTGACTGGTCCAAGGACAAGCAGATGACTGTGTCTAAGGCAGGACTAAAATTCCTGATCTCCTGGATTGTAGCTGGTGCCTTAACCTCTACACTAAACTGACTCTCATAGTCTTATGACTATACAGGTGAATCTGCAATGTGACAAAATTAAACACCTCTTTATTTTGATTCCCAGATGCTGTAGAATTAAATGATACCAATACACCTTGTTTTCAACCAGTTTACCATCACTTATTTTAGTAGTCCTTAAAAAATGCTTAAATTAGTATTTCATATTGCAAATATGAATATACAAAATCAATTGCTCTACCTGCATCTGAGATAATTTATACAGACAAAACACAGAATAGGTACAATATTTATAATAGTAATTTTGCCTGTCCTGGCCTACAGATCAGTAAGTTTGCAATCCATTTACACCATTACATTTTTGAGGTTTTAAATCACTTTAGTTGATTCAGTTTTTTTTAAAGAAATTAGAACTGCAGAATAGATGTATCCCTAGTGATTTAACTGTCAATGAGAATTACAGTAGATATCAAATCAATAAAGCATGTAACTACAGATTCACTTTATCAAGTTCTATTTATATTTAACAATTTATTCTAAAAGATTGTATGGATAGTTATTGCCAAAAATAGCAGCATTATATTATTTTTAACAAAATGGTTTTGATTTATTGAGAAGTAAACAATTATATTAGACTTCTCATGCAAATAATAATTGAAGCAATGGATACTGGACTATATTCTCATATTAGCAGGATTTATATAAATGAACAGACATATAGAGACTGTATGGGATTATGAGTCCCTCACTATTTTATTATGAAATTGTTACTGGCTATATTTTCTGTTTCATTGTTGTTTAGATATGATAAGATTATAGCTACTCATAATCGATTAATGACTGGAATGGTCATATAACTTAGAAAAATAAATGAATAAATTGTAAATTAAGTATTGTGCATTATGTAGTCAAAAAGTGAGATGCCTGGGTGAAAATTATGTAACCATTTTTCTTCTAAACAATTTCTTGTTTTATCACTCAGGTTGTGAAATAATTTGAGGTTAAAACTGCATTGTTTGCATTATTCCTTCTAAAATTATATTGACTACAGTATAATAAAGAATTAAGTGTGAAAGCAATTAATTAGAAGAAATGTACCTTTTTAAAAGCTTCCTCCAAATTTTATACATAACTATTTATAGTTCTAGCACAACAAACACAGGAGTTTCATCAGATGGCTTTGTGCAGAAGTATGTAATTTTGGCTACATTATTTTATTCAGTAGGCAAAAATACACGTCATTGATTTGTGTACTGAAGAAATTTTAAAATAAATGAAAAAAAATCCATGTACAAAAAAAGTGGATTTGTTTCTATGTTTTCTTTCCTAAATACTATGTCAATTATTTTTCCATTTATCTTGTTGTAGATTTTGAATTTCTATGGGTAGGACTCCACTGGAGTGTGAGGAGATACAATATTTGTCCAATGTCTTCTTTCATCTCTCCCCTAAAAACTGCTTCAGAAACTGGAGTAGTAATCAATATGTTGCCTTCTTCTTCCTTCGCCAGGAAACTCAAATTAATTCAGAATTTCTGAAAAGAAAATAAGCCATAGATGCAGAATAATTTATTAATTGTTGAAACTAATGTTTTTAAAGTGTATTGGATGAATACTTGCTTTTTCCTGGCTTCAGATTATGAAGATTTTGTAATTTCTACAAATTCTGTATGGATTTTTTAATTCAAGCACTAAATTTTTCATAAGTAAACCAGAAACTTTGACCCAATCTGGACCTCCTTTGTTCATTATATGCATTTTCAGGCTTTTTAATTTAAAAAAATCTATAAGCTAACTTTTTAAAATTTCAGTTTTTTAAAAAATTGTACTATTTTTATTGTACTCATAGTAGCCATGAGTGTAAGTGGCTGGGGACAGCTGACAATGTTCCATTTATTCAGCTACTAGAGGGAAAAAGTACCAATGCCTTTAGATCTAGTTCATGAAGATCTTATGTATGTTTGGTTTCCAAAGAAAGATAATTTGTAGAATAACTATTTGAAATTATGTCATCTGAAACCTCCCAATGGATCAAAATTTACTGATCTAAATGACTAAAGCTGACTTGTGCCTGGCTAGTCTCAAATGACTTACTATTGCTGATTTTATCACTGCACCCAGAATAGCTTTTATAATTGACAATGATAACTGCACTAGCTAGTTACTAAATACAAGTATTCTCATCTATGTTATATAATCCTAATGGTACATTTGGTGGCTACTTCTATCTTGAACCCTGATTGCACTTGGTACAAACTGATTCTCTCTTTGAGGGAAGAGGGCAGTTTAAAAATTTGAAAATTTGATAAATAAAATTCTGATACTTTCTGATACTTTACTACGCTAAAGCCTTTGATTGTGTGGATCAGAACAAACTGAAGCAAATTTTTAAAGACATGGGAGTACTGGACCACCTTACCTATTTCCTGAGAAACCTGTTTGCAGGTCAAGAAGCAACATGGAAAAATGGATTGGTTCAAAATTGGGAAAAGACTACAACAAGGCTATATATTGTCATCCTCTTCAGTTAGCTCATACGCAGAGTACATCATGCAAAATGCTGGGCCAGATGAATCACAAGCCTAAATTAAGACTGCTGGGAGAAATAGCAACAGACTCAGATATGCAGACAACGCCACTCTAATGGCATAAAGTGAAGAGAAATTAAAGAGCCTCCTGATGAGGGGGAAGAAATGGAAGTAGTGACAGATTTATTTTCTTAGGCTCCAAGATCACTGTAGATGGTGATTGCAGCCATGAAATTAAAAGACGCTTGCTCCTTGGGAGGAAAGCTGTGACAAACCTAGACTGCATATTAAAAAGCAGAAACATCACTTTGCTGACAAATGCCCCTATAGTGAAATCTATGGTTTTCTCAGTAGAATGTATGACTGTGAATGTTACCATAAGGAAGGCTGAGTGCTGAAGAACTGATGCCTTCAAATTGTGGTTCTGGAAAAGACTCTTGAGGGTCCCTTGGATGGCAAGGAGATCAAACCCAGTAAATCCTACAGGAAATCAAACCTGACTGATCATTGGAAGGACAGATACTGCAGCTGAAGTTCAAATACTTTGACCACTTAATGTGAAGTGGAAAAGACTAATTGGAAAAGACTGTGATGATGGGAAAGATTGAAGGTAAAAGGAGAAGGGGACAGCAGAGGATGAAATGGTAAGATATTATCTTTGACACAAACATGATTTTGAGCAAATTCCCAAGCAGTGGTGCTGGTTCTAGAGTTAAGTTACATTGAAAGAGGAGAGGAGAGAAGGGACTGCATTTGATATGGCAGATATTTCATCAGCACAACATATTAACTTTAAATCTATTTATTAATTTGTATCCCACTTTTATAGGAGGAAGTTGTGTTAAATATGTTGCAGCCTTGAATTGTTTATAAAAATAATAAAGATGGAATATAAATAAATACATACATAAGAATTATTTTTACAAATAAGTTAGCAAATATATCCAACATACCTTTCTCCTATTATTTTCTTCATAAGAGCAACCTTGGGAGGTGGGTTGGACTAAGAGAGAATGACTGGCCCATAGTCACCCAGCCCACTTTCATGACTAAAGTGGGACTAAAACTTAACTATTGGATGAAACTTGTTCCTTAATGTATCCTATCTTGTATAGCATTAAACCTCAGCATATTACTTTTATAATATGTACATACTGTACAAGCTGTCCATCATTTTTGAAAATTATGGATAGAAATATGTACTTGACAATTTCATACATGTCACATGCATGCACGTACACATTTATGTATGTGTGTGTGTGAGTATGCTGTTTGTATAGACAAATTAATGTATCAAAATATCAAAAAGCTCCATCCATGGATAAGCTGATCCTTGAAATGTTCTTAAATTATTTTCAGAGTTGGTTTATTTGTCATGGTATTTTGGTTAAAAAATTGAGAATTGGCCTGTCTGTGGATAGACTTATAAACGAGTACATATGGGACATATGGGTACTTTTAAAAAGTATTACCATAGATATTCACAGATAAGCCCATCTGTGAATAAGTCAAACCCAATTTGTTGGCATATTTTGGCACTTAAAATTCTCAGTTTATCCACAAGTATATATGATAATAAAAACAAATTAAGGAATTGTTAAGTTATGTTAAAATTCAGTCAGGTGATATTTTCTAATATTGGGTAAAGAGAGCTTTTATAAAAATCTTTGATGCTGGAAAATCATATTTATCTCTAGGGAATGTGCTTTTTTAGGAAACTCTGAAGATCTCTTCTTTAATGTTGGAACTGAAGAAATTTAAGAAATAGCTGCTATTGAACATTATACCATAGAAGTAGGGTTATATGTGAAAAGATGCTCCATAGATTAATGATATGTAAGTTACCTAGGTTGCAAAGGTAAACTAACCCCCAGATAAAATGTTTATTCTATGCAGGAAGAAACAAAATCCATTCTATCTAAATGATCCCATTTATAAACAATCTAATTGTTATACTGGACTATATGAAATGCTTGAAGGCAGACCAGACCCAAGTATAATGCATTGATTAGTTTGAAAATACTAGAGTAATAAAGCTGAGTTAAATCTATCCAGGTGGATATACAAGTGATAGACTTAGTCTGGTGTCACTTAGAGTTTGGTAGCTGAGCTATCACTTTTCAGCTTCTTCCCCTAGTAAGAAAAGCTACTTACCTGCATCCATGCTTTTCGGAGGATTGAAGTTTAGAACTAGTTCAGCATTTCTATGTCCTTCTGCCAGAAGAAAAAAATAAATGGAGATAGGGGTCACCACCATAGTAATAATGAATGAAGCACCTATTTTCTATTGTTTGGTATTCAGTTATCAGTTTGGTATTCACATTCATCAGCAAAAATTATTTGAACATTTTGACATTTCCTATTCCATGTAGGAATTTAATCTTCATTGGATGATTGTAAGCATTATTTTGCTAGCATGTAAAATTAAAGATATTTTACAATCGTTTACACACTTTGTTAAGTCTCCTTTTTGGTGTTGAATGTAAACTGATCTTTTCCATCTGTTAGCCATTGTGCTGTTCTCCTGATTTGCTGGCATAGTTTGGTTAGAACAACCACTGATTTTTTTTCTGTTACTTGCCAGATTTTGCTGCCAGTATCAATTCCTGTGTCCTTTTGACTTGATAATAACTTGAGTGCTCATTTAACTTCATCTTCTAGTACTACAGGTTCTCATTCATAGCAATATATTCTAGGGTAGCTTGCATGTTGATATATCTACTGTACAGAATTTCAGTATAATTTTTCTATTTTTGTTTGATCCTGAATCAGTTACTGCATGCCCACTGGCATCTTTTAATATACTAATTTGAGGTTCAGATATTTTTTTGAAATGCTTTTGTTTTATTTTGTTCTTCTATCTCAATTTCTATTTTTATTTCTTTACATATAGTGTTACAAGAACATTTCTTGTCTCTTCTTTAAGATCTTTCCTGAGATCTTTGTCTTCTGAGGATTTGGCATCTCTTCTCTTCTTGGCAATTTCCACCATTCATTTCAACATCCATTTTCTTTTCTTTTGTTTTTTAGTCTTTGATAGTCTCTTTTCATATTTATTCTTACAGCTTATTTGTAATTTCATTCCACAGTTCCTCTTGTTCTCTTTCCTGATGTCATGGAAACTGGTTGAATTTGTTCTTCCATTTCAGCTTGACTTGGACTCTACACATGAGCAGTTTATTCTGTCTTCAGGCCATGACCAAATCTTTGCTGTTATAACTGGGCTTTTCTCTTCTACCTCCTTCTACCATTAATATAGTTAAATTATTTTCTATTTACTCCATCTGGTGATGCTCATATACATAGGCATTAAATTATAAAAAGTTTATCAATAAAGAAATCAGTAGTTTGGAAGAAACTGATAAGCATTCTCTTGTGTCATTTCTGTTTCTTTAGACCATGCAGTTTGACCATTTTTTTCCTTACTATTTCCAATTTTCTCATTCTAGTCACTTGTAATCACAAGCAATGGATCTTGATACATGTTTTGTTGATTTCATATTGAACTTGAACATAAAACTCATTAATTCCTTCTTCTTCATCAGTGGTTGAAGTGCAGACTTTGATAATCATCATATTAAATGATTAAATGATTCTCTGAAAAATCAGATTGAAATTACTCAGATGCTGAATTGTATCCAAGTGGTGACTTTGATAATATTCCTTCTGATTATGAAAGCAATACCATTTTTGAATCTTGGGTAGTAAACAGAATGATATTCTGATTGAATGTGTCCAATTCCAGTCCAATTCCAAATGTTCAGTTTCAATTAGATGATGCTTAAAATGTCAATGTGTAGTAAATTAATTTCATTTTTCACTGAGATTTATGCTTATATTCTATGTTCCCACTGTAACTGTGTTTTTGCAGCTTCTGGTTTGCTTTTCCTGCATGACCTATTGGCAATTAGACATCTCAAAGACTTCAGTCTATTAATATTTTGAAAGATATATCATCCAGCTTGAGGCTCCAACTTCTAGCACTCTATTGCCAATTCTTTTAACCTGAAATTCCATATAGTTTTTTTGGTAAAATACTGGAGTGGTTTACCATGGCCTTCTCCCAGGCAGTTTGAAAGTATGCCTTTCCCATCATCAATAAAATGATCATTTCTTTCCAGCACTTTCCTTTACTGCTGCTGCATGATATAGGTGCCTACTTGATTTAGGTGGGCAGCTGAGATAAATTTAACTGCCTGGATAACCTGACTGGGAGTATATGTTTTTGCTATATCTGTCCCAGGATCATATTATCATCACCACACTGAGGTAGCATAGCAGGACTAAATAAATACATAGAGCATAATGACAAATCTATTCAAGAGGTAATGTGAACGCCTATGGATCAGGTCTTTATTCATATTGGATACGCCATCAAAAATGGTTGAAGCCACCTTGACACCAAAGCTTTATTTGATCCATTAAATGCTGTACCATAGCTGTTTAACTGATGAGTTTGGTATATTCATTTTGTATAATGCCTTTGAACTGGTGCTGGAGAAAACTCTTGAGAGTTCCTTGGACTTCAAGGAGATCAAACCAGTCAGTCCTAAAGGAAATCAGTCTTGCCTGTTCATTGGAAAGACATATACTGAAGCTGAAACTCAAACATTTTGGCCACCTGATGTGAAGAGAGGACTTTTTGGAAAAGTTCCTGATGCTGGGAAAGGCAAAAGAACAAGAAATTGCAGAGAATGAATTGGTTAGATATCATTGTTGGTATGATGAGCATGGGTTTGGGCGAGCTCTGGGAAACAGTGAAAGACAGGAAGGCTTGATATGCTGTGGTCCATGGGATTGTGAAGAGTTGGACATGACTGAGCAACTGAACAACAACAATACTCATTTCCTCTTGATAAAATCTAAACTTGTTTAACCAATACCAATCTGTTATATACCAAGAGCACAACAGACATATGAAATAAAAGATTTATATGAAGCTATCAAATTTATTTGAAAATACATTACTTTCTTCATCCTGGCCTAGGAAGAAGAGAATTACTATGTTATATCTGAAGGATTTTGGGATGGAGAAGATTTATATAAAAAGTTTATGGAAAATATATGCCATCGTCTATAATACACCTAATTTATTACTATTTTCAGTTGAATAGGCAACTGGGAATGAGTCCAATTTATGCCCCTGGTTTAGTGACTAAATACAAAGAAAATGATTCCATTTTGAAGCTAGAAAAACCAAAGTCTATTACCATTTTGAAAATTTACTTTATTCTTTAAAAGTTTCCTAATCAGAAGTCAGGCATTTTTATTAGTACACAGTACAATTGAAGGAAAAGGCTCCAGCCTCCAGAATTGTGCTTATATGAATAGCATGTACAAAAACCATTAAAAAAACCATTACTATATTCTCCCTCTCTCCCTCTCATCAATCTCCAAAGGTCCATTTGAAAGTAATGGGAACTAAGAAAATATATTTTTGCATTTCAAGATATATTTCATTCATTTTACTGATACGTATACTAGTAATGATGAAGAAATTATTTAACATAGAGATCAGACCAAGTTAGTCATATTTTTGTTCTATGTTTGACCTCGGATCCACTTATTTGAAGAGGATTAAAGCTAAGACTGGCTTCAGCTCAGAAATGTTGCTCCTAAATAAATTCTGCCAGAATTTACATTTTCCTATAGATCACCAAGTCGTTAACGTGATGTTTAATCAACATTCTACCGTGCTGAGTGTTAAACTTATTCTTAATAAGCAATTCCTTGCAATTGCACAGCACAACTTTATTTCTGAAATCTGAGACGTTTCAGAATGGAGCAGTACTCTGTACATGGTCAGGGATTTATCTGCCACAATGTACAAAATAATTTTCATCTGTATGCCAGGATCAGATCACAATGGGTGCTTCTATAGAAGCTGATTTAGGTGGATTATGTTAGGAAGATTTGAAGCAGGACTAGGAATATAGTTTAGAAGAATTCATTGGTGATCATTTAGGTTGAGTTCTCTGGCAAACCACAGAGGGATGTTGCAACAGTAAACAAAATAACTAAAAATGACACGGAGAGAGTGGTAAGTCAGCGTAGTATCTGTAACATCAGTACACTGCTTTTTTTTTTTTGATAAATAGGTTACCCTCCCATCAAAACCTCAAAATCATAATAATATATCCTTCACTTGGCAAAGATTATTCATTGCCAACTGATATCCATTTCAGCGTACTGCTCCTTCTCTAAAATCCAGCATTATATGGCCTGTTATCTGATAATATAAAGAAATGAATTCTCCATGTTTTCTTCATGTACATTTGCATGACTGTTGATGGTAAAAATGAAGTACTGTGTTGCTATAAAGAATTTCCAGACATTAAAACTTCTAGTTTCTGAAACAGAATGAAAAGGAAAAAAGCCTTATACCTGAATCTATTATTTTTGCAAAAGACAATAGGCTCTTTGCACCTTTTATAACGCATCCTGCTAAAATATCAAAAGACATTCCAGCAAACATTTTATGGATTTGCCGAAAAATTGAAATTTCTTCACTTGTAGGGAAAAATTGATTTAACAATGCATATTTGCACTTTTTATTTCATTAGTATTGTTATTTTTCTTGACAAAGAAAGGCCTTTTGTTCAGATTTCTACCACAGAATCACATTTTGTGACTTTCTACTGTCCCCTAGTGGCACGTTAATCTTTCTGCCTAGTGGGTTATTGTCATTCTATATTGTTTCTGTGGTTTTGTGTGTGGGTAGGTTTTCTTGAGTCTATCATTAACAAATATCTGAAATGTTACGACGTAGCCTACCAATTGCACGTACAATTGCACCAATGCACTTTAGTCCAAATGATCTTTTCATGTATTCTTTGACAATATAAACAAAGCACAAATCCATATGCTATCTCTATCTTGCATTACTTCTTTACAGTAAACACTGCATAGTTCTAGATGCTAATTCTGTGATGACAAAAGTAGAATATTATTAGTTGTGACAATGTTTATACAGTAGCTACAGCAACTGAGACGTAATATGTGACAGGATGGTGGGTTTTCATCAGTGCACTTGTAAGCATCTCTCCATTCTTTTCAGTTTTACTTCCATGAAGTTCTGTTATTTCCCAAGAATGTTAGCAGATTTGTTCATTCATACTGGACTTTTTTTGTACAGAGATTTCCAGATATTACAGGTTATATATACCTATATTTTGGATATTTAAAATATGTTACACTTCAAGATACATTCAAATTGTTTGTTCAGTTGTAATTCCTCTAGCCCAGAACAATTTGTATTTTTCCTATCAGTCAAAACTTCCAAATACCCTTGGAGGTCTGGGATTGAGAGGAGTTTATTCTAATATGTAGACCAGGACCTCTCATGGTATGGTATATGTACCCAATAGTCTTTCTTCTTTGGAATTCAGAGAGAAGCTTCTGAAATATAGCCAAAGAAAATATGAAAAATAAATATGCAATTTGCCATGAATGTACGTCAGTTTATTCTGAAGAAAATTGATTTTAACTGGAAATAATCAGAAATGATAACAAAATAAAACTTACTATGAATGTTTGGCGATGCTAATATGAGTCTGTGAGCAATCATTCTATTTCTCCGAAAGGTTAATCTTTTCAAAATCAAACATTTGCAAATTGTTATAGTTTTTGAAATGGTAAGCTAATCTTGTTGTTATTGAGATGAGTGAGAGCTTTTTAGCTTTGGTTAATGATTTATTGTATCTATGATGTCATCATTTGTAAATACTGTCAGTATAGCATGGTTTAGGTAGCAGTCTCTGCTAGAAAACAGAACAAATGGTGGGTTTCTAAGGTCATATGGTAACTTAATGAGGCCTGCTTACAAGAACCTGTGTTTCGTTAAGATTTCTCAAAACAAAGCTTGAGTTTGCAATCCTGTCTGGCAGAAATACTCAAGTTTACAACCAATCCCAGCAGCTTTACTGAATGCCATTTGAAAATGAAAACAGAAGAGCTTACAGCTCTGTTTCAAAGGAGAAGGAAAACAAACTAAATGGTTTCCTTATACATAAACAAGAAACCAAAACATCAGTTTCATGTAATATTGCGTGTCCTTTAATTCTAATTTTCAAATAACCCTATTTTTTTTATAATCCGTTAGAATCTCTTCCACATGTTAAAATAACAAGCAGGTACCATTTTAAGATAGTAAACTCTATTCTTGTAAATAGAGATAGCAGCTAGAGATAGAACTGTAAACAGTGGAATAAAAGGCAATGAAAAGTCTACCTTGATTTCAAATTTACTTCATTGAATATTCATAAAAGACACTTTGCAAGAATATTTTGATCTTATATTCTAATCACTGATTGTCACATATGAGATGATTAGAATTATGTCTGAACTTAATTTTAACAAATAAGAATAGGGTGTATTGAACGCGTTATTTTTTTAAAACAATACAAACAACAACTCCCCCCACTAGGATAAGTATTTATTTCTTAAATAGTTATTTCTTTCACAACCTCTCAGAAAGTATGCACAGTATATAATTTTTAAAACTGCAGACAATTTCAGCACACAAACAGATCAGTGGAATTACTCTTACTTTATGCCATCATGGTAGAATACATTTGTTTTTCAATCCAAAATTCAAATTATCAGAGATTACCAAATTCCAAATGTTCCCAAAATATCCGAAATAGAAGCCAGTGATACAAATTCACGTGCTTGTTTATAAAATCAGATCCAAAGGAACATGGAACATTCTCTGATTGATGAAAACAGAAACATTAACTGTAGCATTGCATTCAATGAAAATGAACCATAGTAATCTCTCTGTGTTTGCGGGGTATGGACCATCTCCCTTTCAGAATGTTCAAATGCTCATTAATTTCATATTAAATGAAAGACTGAAGTCATTCTGAGTGAGAGAATAATGTTGTGAATAGGTTATATATTGTCCCGAGTGAAGAAATTACATTGCTGCCCTCTGCAGCTGCCACACAATCCCAGGATAGGGTATGCCACTTTAAAGCATCTCAGTGTTCACACCCCTGTTGTATTCTCAAGCACCTCTTGGACCTCAAAACTGATGTGCCGTCCAGCTGTAATAAAAATAACAATGATAACCACAACAGTTTCTCCTTTTTAAAATATTAAAATGCAGACCCAATAATAAAATGGAATCCTTCTTTGAGTAGTATATATTATCTCTGTACTGTAAACATTCCTTTATGTTCATGCTGCAAGTGAAATATAAGGTGGGCTGCATGTTATCCATCAGTCTAACGTAAAAATCTTTGTTAACAATAGTTTAATCATGGAACTTGGCTCCGTTCTGCTTTACCGTTCGACTATCCATTTAATGCTCTCGAACTGATGACCTTGAATCAAGTTCTCATTCAAATCAAGGTTTCTACAGATTTTTCTGGAAACGGTTCAAATGTCAAACTGTTATAAAACACACGTGCACCCACATTTACTTGGCTTTGTGAAATTGCTCAGCCTTGCTGTCACCATCGTTGCTACAGTCAGTGCACTTCGCTGAAAAAAATGAAGCAAATCATGCCTATAAAAAAAATAATCATTTCACAAATTGGTTTCTTGGAGTCTCAGATAGACTAAGGGGACTTAAAAGGCACGGACAGGCTAAAAGGATGATATTCATCATACCTGGAGTGTTAAAGAGAAATGAAGACAAACAAGGAAAGTTAAAGTTCGGTGTCTAATCTGAGATCTACCTTAAGAAAGTGCTTTTTGTTTGTTTCTTATTTTGTGGTAGGTGCTGGCTTATTAAGTAAGCCAAATGAAAACAGTCAAGAGTAGCTTACCAACTGATTTTATTTGACATTAACTTCCTACTAGCTGGTACAGGGTATGCTAAACAGACTAGTCTGAAATATGTAGCACTAGCCAAGCTGTATTTTCTTAGCTCCTTTTTGAATGACCCTGTGCCACCGAGGCTTGTACAAAGACAAAGTGCTGCTCAGTTTCAGGGTATGCATGTCTTTGCCAGTTTGGAGGCATGAATCAGACTAAAACGCCTTCCAAACGGGACACTTTATTCTGTCCAAATAAATAAAAAACCATGTATTGCCTTAATGTAGATTTAAAACTGGATTAAGTCTGGGAGAAAATATGGCCTCTGTGGGTATTTGTAATAGTCCTTTCAATCCTCCATACCATAAAAGGGGCTCAAAAAAAATATAACACCTACCATGGTGAAAATAGCTGAATTAGAACGTATACCCTAAGTGAATCTATGGTACTTCTTTTTCATTATCTTTTTAAAAGCCAGTGATAAACACAGCTCGGATGTGTGATATATTGTACCTTTTAAAAAAATCCAGACATGTAGTCATTAAAGTTGGCATGTTAATTGTTTATGTTAGTTTGCAACTTACACATATTTTATCTACAAATACCATTCTTTTAATTTCATTTGTGTCATTTCCTTCTTTTCTATTTTGGAAAAGCCAAAAACTCGTTGGCACTGTTTATTCGCTGACCCTGAAACTCCTCCGTTGGCCTTAACATGAAGTGGTATTTTAATCTATGAAATATTTCTGGAAAGGTGAATTTTAGAATCTTTTAAATAATAGCATAAATAGTCTGTCAAGTGCTTTTTATTGAGTCCATTGCAGTGTTTTGTAAAGGTGCAATAATTCAAGCACCCAGATGGCAGCTCAAACTACCACCCTTTTTGTAATGTAATGCAGGATATGGATCCTGACTCCGAGGCCCACTTTTATCCTGTCAGAAAAATACCGTTGATTTTATTTACACTAAAACTGTATTCCTTTACAAACCATGGAAAAAAGGTACAAGAAAATTGTGAAAGGCATAAATATAACTTTAAAACAATATTTTGTCTTTGACAAAGGACTTTGTTCTTATTTATATGTAGGGTAAGCAAAGGGTGGATTTCTACTGATAGGTTATTTATGCAATACTTTGAAATAGCTAACACAACCAGTTCTCATTAACACAGTCCCTTTTAATCTAAGAATGCGTGTAAGTAGTTATTTGAATTCCAGAATACAATGAGACACAAAAGTGTTTTCAGAGGATATTATTTTCAAATATCGCTTTGTGTCTTTCATTTAAAACAGCTCACATGTATCTCATGTTAGGAAGAGAAGTGTTAATAAAGACAAGTATTTCATTTATTTGTGTACATTTTAAAAGGAAGGGAGAGACAATAAACATGAAAAGAAGCAGATGATCTAAACTGTAGAACTACAGTTCTACATTTACAGTTCTACATTTACCCCCATTTATCTTTGTCTTAATAAGAGCATCTCAAATGATACCACTGTTTTCTGTGCATTAAAATATCTCTCTGAAACCATTGCTGCTCAGGACGTGACGCTAGTGGCCTGAGTTTTGTCCAGTCTTCACTCAGAGCAGGATTAATCTTTGTGATGGTGCAAACAAAGTGTATGTCTAGGGTCAGAGTGCGGGTTGCCTTTTGGGATCTGCATTACATTAGTGTCATTTTTGGATTCCTGATGTTAATCAAAACCAACACCATAAAGCGTCACTTAGCTAATTTGTGTATTATTGTCAATGTTACCATTAATTATGCATTTGTGAGGAAAAAGAGGATTAATGAGTTGTCACAGGTAATTTACAATGATCAGGCTCCCCAGGACATTAGGAAAACACTAGCTGTGTAAGATTACCATTCCAACATTAATACCATGTAAGTAGGGAAGTCTTTGTTAATCCTCTGAACCAAGTTTGTTCATCATCATCACTCTGTCTTTTTAAAAAAAAATTCCTATATAGCAATAATTGAAAGCAATTGTGTTTTTTTTTTAAAAGATGCATCCCACTATCTAAACTGTTAATCATGAATAAGTGGTGTTACACATTAATTGGGAATTGTGGAATTTGTGCAGCATGTTGCTAAGTTACTCAGACCATTGTTCCCGTTGCAAAGTTTTCATCAGCAAACTTAATGAGCGCACAAAGCCTCATTAAAGGTGCCACATTATCAGGTGACAAGGCCATCGTTAGCACATGTCATTGCTGTAATGTGATGTTACTTTTAATATCAAGACAGCAGGGACAGTGGGCAGCATAATAAGAGCCATCAGGAATTAGAAAACTAAACTGAAGATTCAAGATATCGAAAGATATTCTTCTCTCATCCCTGTCCAATATGTGTTTTTCACTCTAAAAGGAAATGGGATATTTCACCAGTTTATTCATCTATTCTGAGAAGAGAAACTACATGTCCTTTAAAATACACTGAATTTAAATAGGAGGCTGAATCCATATGGAACTTGTTTCAGACACAGGCATATATATGCATATATATAAATCTGTGACGGATTTTGCTATTGTGTGACTTGCCATCACCTGTGGATGTGCATTATCCACAATCTATTTCCAATTTTTCTTAAGTGACAACCCAGCCATTGGCTACATTAATATCAGCACCTACCTTATTGAGACTTGTGTACAATATATGCATGTATGGATATATGTGTGTATGTATGTATGCCCCAGTCCGTTGTCACTCATATGTATTTTTACTTTTTCCTCCCTAAAATTGGTTACTTTTCCCTGTTAATGTTCTTTTGTATTTTTTGAGTTTTTCTAAGCTTGCTGTACATTTAATTTTGAAGGACTAATTGCTTCTGTTTAGAAAATATTCATATAGATTGTATTAAAGAGAGAAGAACCCACTCCTGGATACCTATCAAATTCTTATGATATGGATAATCCAAAATATTTTTCAAATTCTCTACATTGACCTGGAGAAAAATTTAGAGAATTTTAAAAATCTTTTGGATGCAATCCCATTATCCCTATAGGGATATTCCATGGGATCTTCACTTTCACAAGAAGTGCAGACATTGTGCGATGAGATGAA
>JANHZU010007984.1:443557-462237 GCA_032468055.1 Acrochordus granulatus | reverse complement strand
ATGAGATGAAATCCAATGGCAGGGGGTTCCTCAATACAACAGTGGAGACTTCATGCCCCAATTGCTGTTTGCAGCCAGTTGTTTAAAAATGACAGAAACAGATAGGTAGAAACCTGATTTCCACAGTACATTATCTGTCAATAGGAGACTGTTTTGTGGAAAGGAAGCAGCTCTCCTAACTTCCTCCACTCAGACTGACACTATCTGCAACTTTTAATTCTTAATTCCTTTAGCAAGGGAATTATATTTCCTTGTTAAACTTCAATATAATTGCTTTACTTGTGCTCTCTTTTAGCAAATTGATATATGACAATATTCAGATCACATCTACTTTTGTAGCAGTATATTTTTTCATTATAACTTGTATGGATATTGTGCAAGCAATTCCTTCCTGAAAATTAAACAGTTTCCTCATCCAAAATAAGCTGCATTTTTAAAAATATATTAATGTTGTATAGTTTCATGGGCTTTATTTATTATTTAGGGTTGTGATTAAGGCACCATGCTAGAATCTGGGAGATCATGAGTTTTAGTCCTGCCTTGTTCATGAAGTTAGCTGGGTGATCATGGGCACTTACTTTCTCTCAGCCCTAGAAAGGAGACAATGGCAAACCACTTCTGAAAATCTTTGCCAAGAAAACTACAAAGACTTGGCCAGGCAGTCTCTGAAAATTGGACACAACCGAATGAAAGAAAAAAAAACTATTTTAAATTGTATTCATGTATGTTAATGTTGTATACTATCAGGAGACAGTAGAGAAATATTTAAAATAAATAAAAGTAGAAGGAATTGAATAATTTAGGAGGGAAGAAAAGATTATATCACATGTTAAATATTTATGTGTAACAACTTGCTCTCTTTATAAACACCATTTATATAGAAGCAGTCCAGAAAAATTAAAATCAATTAGAATTTTGCCTTTAGTGTCCTTGAAATGTGAATTATGTTTGGTAACATCTTGCTTTTCAATATAGATGTGATTTATAAAAATGTCCCTCAACCATCTGTTAAAGTACAGCTACAACTATTTCCGATAACAGTTGAATTCTCCAGGAGCCTCATCCATTCATAATGAAAATGAATTCTTCTATCAAAGCACAGCTATAAAATTGACAGAATTGCAACTAATTTTGTTTTCATAATGTGGCAGTAATTTTAATTGATGTCATGGCAGACTTTGAGCTAGTCTTCCCTAGTGTGTGAAGAAAGTCAGTACAGTTAGGGTGCCATGGGAATCTTTTCACAACTCTGCAGTCTCACATCTTAATCTGATATTCATTTCACACTATTCATCACCAACAGTGCCAGCAGCTAACTCAAATCCTTATGGATGAAAAGTCTCTCTGTATATAGTATCTTTTAATGAATGACATTTATTTTTAATATATTTATACATTGAAAACATTATTTTAGCAAATTGGTAACACTATCACCTACAACCAAACTTTGTAAAATTCAGCTGAGCAGGTAAATGTACGTAAACACAAAATCAATTAGTTAATTGCAAATAAAATACACAATGTGTCGTATGCAGAAATGCATACTTTAGATTGGAAATTCAGAAATGTAAAAGGCTGCATAGATTAAATACATGATCAATTTTTTTTTCTTGAAGTATGTATCATTATTGCTTTAAGTAAATATTTAACATTATTTATATTGGTAACACCCTTAGAAATGTATCCTGTGGCAATTACCAGCATACAGAAATGTCCAACTTATATATTTCATGTGACGCTTACTGCTGCTCACACAAAGAGGAAAAGGGAAAATGTCTAATTAGAAAGCTGAAGGAAGCTTTCTCTATTTTTTTAAATGCCATAGGAGTATACAGAGCTAAGAACACTTACCTGGGATTATGTGCATTGAGATCTGTATTTCTCTCTATTCCAGAGTTCAAAAGGAAACAGAATTTACAGTAATAACCCTATTTTAGTTCTGAACTTCATATTTGTCACTTTTACATGGCTCATCCCCATCCCCATTGAACTGAATTTAACTCTATTTAACTGAATAGGAACAAAGACTGGCTTGAATCTTGATAAATTGTAAATATTTGTATGTATTTTCTGCTGAGCTGCCTAAATTCCAAACTTTAGATTCCACACCAAAGCAGCTCCCACCTGCCTCATTTCTTTTAGTTCAGAAGTACGAATCTGAGTCTACAGAGAAGGTTGTGTTATAATTATTTACTTACCATCAGCTAATCCATATCCATTGATGAAATTGTCATGGCTTCTGCATAATTTAGGATGTGATTGTATACCAAATTACCTAGTAATAAGTCCCACTAAATTCAGTAAGAAATTTATTTATTTATTACATTTATATGCTGCCAAACTCAAAAAGACTCTCGGCAGCTCACAACTTGGATGATGAAACATCTGGTCTGATATAATCTGACCAACAAGTTCTGGTGTAGTCTTCCTATAATCTGCCAACAGCTTCAAGGTTTGAGTCTTTAAAAAGTCTAAAGTAATTAAGCAATTAAATGTTTTTTCCCCATCAGCCATTCTAATATTGTATCATATAGATCTTCTTTGTTTGCTTGAACAAAAAGAGATGAATAGCTTATTTCCACAGGAAGAAAATTAGCATATTATACTTTTAATATGAGGCCAAATAATTAATATAATTAATTAGCTCAGCCAAAAACCATTTCTTGCCCTAGAAATTTCAAAAATCTTCCCTGATTAAAATTTAATATTCAACTTCAATGGATTTTTTTCTAATACATTTCTTAAAAAGCTATCAAGTTCATTTTCACACCACTTTCTGCATTTTTAAAAATCAGTCCTTGATTAGATAATTCCACAAACTATCTAAAATATCTATGACTGCTGTTGTTTATAATGGTTTGCTTTTATCTCCATGACATAAAGTATTACCACACAATAGTAACATCTGGAAAGCTTTACCTATGCTGAACAAGTGCCTTCTTGTAGACTCTAGTTGATTCCTACATTTGGTCTTTTACATAATATAATAGTAGTTATGATTCTTCCAAACTGTTTTTTCTTTTTTTGGGAGGTGGGAAGGGGGATTTATAGTGCATTGACTGAAACATGAAACACTCAGATCTTTTCTATTCTTTGCTGCAGCTCTTCTTTTTGTGAAGTTGCCCAAAAGTGTAAAAAGAGACATAATATAGTGCCTGCGCCTTTATCTAAAATGAGAAACAGAAAGAATATATGAATTCCTTATTAAACTCGAGTGAGTTATTGAATGGAATCCTACAAGATCTATTTATTCTGTATTGGTAAGACATCACCTTGAGTTTTATGTGCACTTCTTGGCATTATACTTTTAGAAGGATTTAGAAAAAATTGAGCCATTTAGAAGGATTTAGAGAAATTAGAACAATCAAAGAAGAGCACAGAGGACTATCAGAGGATCAGAAATCAAGTCTTCTGAAGAGAAATTGAAGAAATTTTGAATGTTTATCCTTATGAAGATAACACAGGGAGGTAGCATAGCAGCATTCCTTAGCTATCTAAAGGAAGTGACATAGAAGGTTAAGATCTGCTTCTTGTTATTCCAAAATCCAGGGTAGAGAATACTGGATTTAAATTGTGTCAAGGCAGAAGATTTTACAAAAAAAAATTTCTCAACAGCTAATTATGCAGAATAATGGAGGTCTCAGGTTTCTTGGATGTGTTCAGGTGAATGCAAAACAGAAATCTTCTGGGTATGTTTTAATTTGGGTTTCACTTGTACTGCTGTCCTGTATGGTCTTCCCATGCATAATCATGCCTTTGATTATTTCCCAGCCAAATGAAGGACATAGCAGTCATTCTTTTGCTCCCTCACATGACTCCTAATCATTACTTTTAAAAATAATTTGACTAATGAAGAGATCTAGAAATTACAGAAGCTTGCACATTTTTATCACCCTTGAATTTTACTGAAATTATAGCAATTATCTCTAGATTGTACTGACACTTTAAATTACCATATATTTATATAAGATGCTTTTCAATGGAATCAGCTCTGGACTAGATAACTATTGCTTTGTTTCCAGAAACTACTGTATTGCTTTGTTCTCTGTTAACTCTATTTTTCAGATGTATTTTGTTAATACTTTCATTTATACTGCTTCAGGATTTCTGAAACGCAGAATACTTTTTAAATAGTTTTCATTAAAAGATTTTACATATATAATAAGAAGTACATTAAAAAAAGATATAGTAAATGTGAAAGAGAAAAGAAAGGAAAAGAAGGAAGGCAGAAAAAGAAGACAGAAAAAAGAAAAGACTGGAAAACATGAAAATAAATATAGAGAAATGGTTTCCAATTTTCTTCTTGGCAGTAATCTGGACAATTCTAATCAAACCCTCTCTCTAAACTGACATCCTATTTCTCTTCTTTCTGTAACTTAATCCTCAAAACCTTAAGTCACAAAGTCACTTTTTTATGCAAAATATTCATAAGGGATTTCCAATCATTGATGAATGTCATTATTGTAATGACTTTTCTCTAATCAAAGAAATCAGTTTCATTTCAACAATTTCTGTCAATTTCACCAAGCATTCCTCCATGATGGGTGGTGCTGAATCTTTCCAATTTTATGCATGTATTAATCATGCTGAAGTAGCCATACACTGAAATTTTCCATGACTGTTTTCTAAACCATCCATCAGTTCTACTCATCAGTTCTAAAATGAAAAGTTCTGGCTTCAATTGAAGATTAATCTTCAAATTCTTGGTATCAATGTCAGTTTGAATCCAATTTTTTAAAAGTTTTTTTACATGTAGGAGTTCTGAAAGCAGAATAATAAAAATAATTGGGATAAATTTTATTACAAATGATTTATATCATTCAAGCCTAAACAGATATAGTAAAGATACTATAAAAACAAAGTCCAAAAACTCCATCAGCAAAATTTTCCCCAAAGAATTATATTTTTAATCAGCTGCCAAAATTCCAAAGAGGAAATGGCTGGGCAGGACTACAGTGGAAACATATTACAGAATATGGGTGTTACCACAGGGTAAGTGCTAACCTTGAATTCTCTCTTTGTGTATATTTGTATTCTGAATGCCAAGTACTAGAAAATAAAAATAGAACTATGCTTTAAAGAATATTTTTAATTGCTTAAAGATGTTCCTGGTAGGTTTCAAAATTAGAAAACAGTAAGAGCATTAATATCATAAAGGATGGAGGAATATGAAAACTTTGTGGTGCGTGTCTGTGTATGTGTGTGTTTAGAACTGTTAAATAAACGGAAATTATCACAAACCTTTGCACAGTAAATACTGTGGCCTTGCAGTTGCATACAAAAAGATTGTTCTGTTGAATGCAGCTATCGTACAGGAATCTTGTATCAGAGGAAAGTGAGACAACAGAGGCCAAGAAATAAATTTTCAAGAAATAAGGACTAATTGATAAGCTCAGGGTTGCTGGCTGCTGGTCGCCATAAGTGAGGATTCTAGAAATCTTCTAAGAAATACTTCTGCTCGCTCTGACCAAACTAGTTACTCTCTGGATTCTGGACTGACAGAAGTTTCCATTCATTTTCAAAGACAGGATGCATTTGGTTTTCAAATTTGCAGTTTTGCAGATTAAAACAGCATGACTGAACGTGCCTAATTGACAAAGATAACAACACTTAGTTGATGAGCCACCATAGGTGTCCATTCCCAAACACAGAGAGGTCAAAATAAAGGTACGCACAAGTTACAACCTTCTGTTCTTGAATTGCAGCATTGCACAGAGTACAAAAGGGCAGACTTGGACTGCAGTGTTATGGCCCATGTTTTGTCACTTGCCCCCCCTTGCACCTGCTGCAGATAAGTGTGGGAGCCGAAATCACAAAGAGTGGAACTGTGCAATAGTTCAGATTCAAAGGCAATATAGCATCTGTTTGCATCTCCTTAAAAAAAATCTCTGCCTTTTTCTGGACACATTTGGTTTAAGGAGTTGCAGACAAGTGCAGCACTTCTGAAGTATATGAAATATTACATCATTCTAATAAATAGTACTTTTTTTGCCACCACTAGGCATCACTATCTCTCTCAGAAACCCATCAAGAGCAAGCACATCAAGTCACAAAGTCCTCTCCTATGGTGTTTGCTGTGTTGTTTGAATTCAGCTATAAATCCATCCGGTCCATAATAACATTGCGCTACTTGTTTGGTACTGCATCAATATTTACAGATGGTATAACAATGAAAAACATAATATATTAATAATGCTAGCTTCCAAGTACTAACTTTGGTAATGGTTTGCAATCATCCAAAATGTGCTTTCTTTGTTCTGGATTTGGTGCATGTGGAAATACGAGTAATTATGCTTTATGTGATGAATAAAATAAGAAGTCACAGCCTTTCCTTGAGAAGATCGGAATATTCAGGAAGAACTGTATTGAGGCCTGCAATACAGTTTTTTTTTAAATTAGGCATTATTTTCTTCCAAATAACACAGCATTCCCATGCAATAACTGTCCATCTCAAATATCACTGAATGCCAGGATACTGAAATCATCTTTTGAGAGAATTTTCATATGCAATATTAGCCAGGTTTTCCAGTTTAAGATTGGCCATTGTTTCAAAACGAAACTGAACGGAAACAGTTTTTAAAAACCATCAAAAATAATTGGTTTAACTGAAATGTATTGCATTCAGTGGTGAAGAACAACACACACCCATACACACCCCTGAAACAATTACTTTTTAAGAATATGTCTGTGGGGAGTTGCAGACTCGCCAGATGTTATATCAAGGAAGGAGGACCTATTGACAAGGAAATGTACGTTTCTGCCTCCCCATAAGTGAGGATTCTAGAAAAAAGAAGGTGTAGATTCTGTGGAGGGAGATGGAGCCATACAAGTGACGGTGGCTTTTCCTTCTTTCGTGACGCAGTGCAATTCTCCACTGTTGTTACATGTGGACCCCAAACCGTCTCCCTCTGTTCAGGCATGAGAGAAAGGGTAGAAGTCACCGTTTCAGCAGAGAGGCTCCCCCCGCTTCATGCAGCTATACTCGCCGAAAGCCTTTTCAATTGCGCCTAGCACGGCTTGGGGGCCCTTCCCCACTGCTCGATTGGGGACATCTGGCCCTCTCTCTAATGCCTCGACAGGGCTTCTTTCTCTTTTCTTTGACTCTTGGATCATTTACCTTCTCTCACTTCTGTTCCATTTTGCACCCCCCCCTTTTCCTTTTTTAAAGATTTTTAATTCCACATTTATTATTTTGAAAAGTAACTCGAGGTGGTGAACATACTTAAGACTCTTTTGGGAGCCTTCCAGCCAGATAGGAAGGAGGGGTCAAGCAAGGAATTAGCCTTGAGTCCCTGCACAGCCTCAAGGAGCAGAAGCCCGAAGTTCTGTGGATCCTCACCTGGTTGTTCCCAGTGGAAAGCAAACAGTCTGGGGAGATTCGGTAATGCAGACAGAACGTGATAAAGTTACTAGCTTGGACCTCTCATGAACAGATCTGGTGCTTGCACCTGACATACTCCTTCCTCTTCCTCTTTTCCCCACAACAACAACCCTATGAGGTGAAGTGGGCTGAGAGAGAGCCTCTCATGCCACTTTATCTAGATTTTTTCTTCTTTTGTTGGAACAAAGGGAATGTGTGTTAGTAAAGTGTGCAGACTTGTCTCTGTGTGTGATACAAACAGACCAAGGGAGTGGTTAGGAGAGAGAGTTTTCTTTCTGTATATGAAGATGGGGGATTAATATCATGCATGAGGTATTTAAATTACAGAAAATTAATTTTAATTCATTTGTTTTATGGAGTGTGGTTTCTGGTCAGTCTGTATATATTTGAATGTACACACACAAGCACGCACTCACATATATTTACACATACACGTACGCATACACGTATAATATACATGTACACAGACAGAGATAGAGCTCTCCATTTATGCAGAATCCAAGACTTTAAAATATTTTACTTAAAAAACAAACAACCAGATCCCTTATCCTTTAAAAGAACCCCAAACAGACCGTTTCACCATATAACATGTGTGGTCCTCACTGGCTGATTTTTTTTTTACAAAAAAAAATCAAATATTGCTTTCAGGCATAAAAAAAGGATTAGAGATTATAATCTTCCATTGGATTATGTAATATCCTGCCTGAGATACCCCTCTTAATGTATTTTAGACAGCAGGCCACAACTTGTTTTCATCCGAGCATTTTAAGGGTTTCAGACAGTTGTTTTTTCATTTCTATTATTATTATTTGGATTCATTTTACTCTAGATCTTCGCTCTCTTAGAAAACTGCCCTGGAATAAAAATGGATGAAAGACAGCAAATATATGCTTGAAATAAATAAAGATTTGCCCTGACATTTACCTGTAGGTCCCTGCCTGATTTTCAAATGATTCCTGGTTAAAATCTAGAATATTCATATTACACAATGAAGATATCATATTGTGTTTTGAAGGCTCGGGTCCTTCCAATTTTCTTATGATTTGTTTGTGTAGGTTTTTGTTCAAAAAGATAAGGAGAGTTGGGATGAAAAATATTTAAAAATAAAGGAAGGGGACTCTCATTTCTCTTTCGTTAATCTGTCCTTCCGTCACTCAGGAAGTGTTTTGGAAGCACTGTTAATGTTCCATGCCTTGCTTTAGCCTTTGTCTTTAGGTAAATCTCATGGTCATTATGCCTATTCATTTGATAATTAGCAATGATAAATTGTATCTCCTTTTTTAATGAAATTCCTTTGAACTGTTTTGTTCCCGGTAAAGCAGTTGAGAGGACACATGAGAAAAATTATAGGTTAAAGGGGCTGAATGCTGATCATTCTAATTGCTGAGTACATATAACAAGAGCCAAGATTAAGTTGTTGAGTGGAGCTGAGTGTTCCTAGATGGTTGCTATAAAACTTGAATCAGAACTTTTGGCATATACCCAAATCTGTGTGAAACATTTTGCTAATTCTGGTTTGGATTATTAACACAGTGTTAAAGGGGGGGGGGTAACTAGAATTGTTCAAGTCTGTTTGTAAAAATCTTCAACCAGTTCTTATTTGAATTGGCATCAGTGATGCTGTTGATCTTACTTGGAAGAAGAACTTGGCCCAAAATTCGAAAGGTCTGTACTGTTTTTTACAAGCACTTGTATTTCAAAGCCTGTAATCTGCCAAGAGGAAAATATTCATAGTTACAACTTACAGGGGCTTGAGCAGCTGATGCAAAAAGCCCATACCAGATGTGTTGAAAAGTTTTCTGCAGCTGATAGAAATAGTTCAGTCTGGCCATATGGTTGAGGCCTCAGGGCTGTAAATGATATTTACAGGACTAAAAAAATGCAGGAAACATTGTTTCTATCTAAATAAAACCAGTTTTACAATAATCTGTGGAGGCCATATTCATTCTCAGGTTGCAATTACAAAAGGTGACCTACTTCAGCTCTTCAGTCTTCTAAAAGTTGTGAATCCATGTTGCTCAACTTTCTGTTTGCATATGGCCTTTGGCACACCACTCTGTTGATCCCACCCCAGCTCATAATCCAAGTAACAAGAGCCTGATTGGCCATCTGTCATCAATCATTACAAGAATACATTGCTTACCATGCTCAAGTAGCTTTTGTTTTATAATTATGGGCCAGTTTTTTAAGGTAGTTATGTCACACAAACAGAAGGAAATAGCACACATAAAATCAGTGCATATTTTGAGTAGTGCTACAAGAAAAAGGCTGTTCGCTCATCAAGCTTAAATCATAACTAGTAGTCAGCAATGCCTCAATCATAACTAGACATCATTCTTGAGTCATCTCACGTGCAATATTTATGTAGATTACAGTTAGGTTTAATGAAAGTTGCAAGGATGTGAGGCTCCATGAATTTCCTTAAACTTCAGGAAATATATTTAAAAGGAGTTCTGCTGAAGTGCATTGCCATGGTCTGTCTAGAAAACATTATGTCTCCACAACAGTCATCAGGAAACTTCTGGATGAACCCAAAACCCTTGTGCAGTGTTTGCCTGCCTATCTCTTAACTGCCTTTGCTTTTCTTTTTGTTTTCAACTGTGACCAGTTTTGCTTATACCAATCTCTTGATAGGCAAGGAATTTTGTTCTGTAGAAAAGTGCAGAGCTTTTTATACTTTGATTTCAGCAACATAATTCATGCATAGTATTTTAACCATGATTTGCTGAATAAAGACATGAATATGTTCACATGGGCTGCCAAATTAACTGTGATTTTGCAAGCAAGAAGAACGGGGTTAATACTTTGCATTAAACCATATTGCAAATATTTCTTTTTCATTTAGAATTTAAATGAGTATTTATGATTTAATCCTATTTATTTGCAGTAGAATTTGTTTGCTACACTTCTATAGAGCTTCTAGACATCAAAATAGATTCATATAATTTTATATCTATTAAAAATGACATATTAAGTAGTAAACTAAATTTAAAGTACAAATAAACTGTTTGATAAAAAAATTATTTATTTATTTATTTAGTCATTCATTCAACTTGCATAGCCACCATCTCAAGCAAGTGACTTTGGGTGGCAAACAAGCATAAAATCAATTAAGCCAATTGAAACACACAATCAGTTGTTGTCACTCTATCCATAAAAGATTTGCTTGACTTAGGAAGGTGCCACAGATATTCCACAAAGATTCTACCTTTTCCCTTTCAATTACAGAATGTTGCGTAGCCTTAGTTGGACATGTTCTCAACAACATATATGATATCCTTTGCAACAAAGTAACTCTTTTATTTATAAACAGTCTAGATTTGATTAACCCTGATATTATTGAGGGTTTTTTTTAGTTAGCTTGGAATGCAAGCCTAGACATTAGGTTAATGTAGTAATCAAGCTAAATGTGTTCAAGGAACATCATCACTGAATCTGATAGTTGGAGAGAGAATATGAACCTGAATTTCTATAGATAGACAGACAAGTGTTCTGTAGAAAAAAGTTTGAGACTTCAATTGAAAATGTATAAGTTATGTGGGTTTCCTTTCATCAGTTATTGAAAGTTGGTTTGAGCTTTTTTTAAAAAATAAATGAAAAAATCATTCAATGGTCTCTAGAAGTTCCTTAGATTCAGTCTGCAAAGATTTAGTTCTGCAGCTGTTTGGGTTGCAGATAACATTATTTCCTTTCAGCAGTTTAAAAACTCTTTTAGAATAACTCTTGAGTAGACAACTTTGAAACTACTAGTTTTTTTTAACTGCATTTCTATTCAGTGTTAACCACTGAACTACTTTGCAGGTGTTTAATAGCTTCTCTGGATTCCAGCCAAAGCATTTAATTAAAACAGTTAGCAAAACAAGTCTTCACTTCTACGGAGGAACCCTGGGTTTCATCAGAGTATTCAAAAGTGTCATATAAGCAATAGGAGGGTACGTGTACATAACTGAAATACGGCAGAAAAATACTCTTTTTCCACAATTGGAAAAAGCCAATTGTGTTGTTCCTAGTACGATGTCTGTGATCCTAACTGAGATACACTAGACATTCTTTTCTGCTAGCTTGTTTCATTCTGTAATGAACCATTTACCTGAGACTACAGTGAAGTCTCCGTGTGTCTAAGCAGGAGCCAGCTATCCTACATACACCATTAGCTGGGAATAAATCTTACGGACTCATCCTATGAGAAAAAGCTCAAAAGAACATCCTTCATTCTCTCCTCCTTTACCTTGCAAGGAATGATTATTTTCTGAACCAGCTTCATGTTACTGTTTTTTAATTGACTTTCACTAATCTAAATTAAGGTTTTTCATGAATTTTTATTTTGTTTTTAAAACTTATTTCAAATGGGGTTGCTACTTGGGGTAAAGTATGATTACAGTATATCCAAGTGGCTTTATTTTTTTGCTTGATTTGTCCCTTCTGTCACAGTCCATAACATTCAGGAAGGTTTTGAGACTCTTAGTATATCTTTTGGGGATGGGTTGAAAGGCTGACTGAGGAAAAGGAAGAAGTGAAGTTAAGTGCAGATTATATGTAACTGATTATCTGAAGAGAATTCATGAACATTTTTATTTTTAAAAAAATATATACAAAGAAAAAGGAGGATAAATGAAACATAAAAACATACATTTTGTACTACAGATGGAAGACTAATTCGGACTGAAAAGAACCCTCATCTATATCATATCTGTTTCCCACATAACTATAAATAGAAAAATAATCTAAGCCAAGGGATCACTTTTCATTCCCTGAGAGTTTGCCAAATAATTTAGTCCTGACTAGTTTTTGGAAATGTATCAAGGTAGGTACCAACCTGGCCTCAGGAAGAAGATTATTTGATAAGTCTGAGGCCATCACTGAAAAGCACTGTTTCTGGATCACTGCTCCTATCCTGAAACTGAAGGACATCAATAACTTTGTCTTTAAGGATACTAAATGGATCCATTCCACTTGGTCCTAAACATCCCCCCAAATTGAATTCCTGGTGATAAAATGTTTATTCACACACAGAAGGTAAGAGAGCAAATTAGACCAATGTGTAAGTAACAGAGAATAGGGATCCTTTTAGCCTATGGTCTTCCACAAACATTTTTGTTTCTTGTCTGTTTTGCAATCACAACAGCAAACAATATTTATTTCAATTATACTCCTGTTGGTTTCCATGCCATTGGTATCTAGTTCAAAAAGACATAAGCAAGTATAAAACAATAAGCCCAATGGGATGCTCATTATCAGTTCTGAGCAGCTTATTGTACTGTGTTTTTTTCTGAATAAGTGGGAACATATGCACACTAACTACTGGCCTACAGCCACTCACCAATTATTGCATCTAAAAACACTCCCTACTGAATGTACTTAGGATCTTGCAACAGTCATTCAACCCTTAATACCATGCATGTAGGTTATTGAAATGTGATGTACATGGGACTGCCTCTGAAGAGTACTTGGAAACTGTAGTTGGGACAAAATGCAGTGACTTGCCTTCCTGAAAGTACATTTTGGTGGGGGCTTATGACAGCAGTGCTTAAGGTCTTGCATTGTTTGCCAGAAAGAGGCCTCTGAGTTGAGGCTTCTTTCTTTTCCTTACTCTAAGTATGTAGTCCAAACCAGGCCTCCTAACTTTGGAATCAGTTCCTTTCTTCTGTTCATCCCTCTGAAAGTTTGATGGCCTTAAAAGCAGTTTTAATAACTTATTTTATTAATGGCTTTGTGTAGGACCTGGTTATCTACTCTACTCTCATTAACCTTGGCAGTTCCAAGTTAATGCCTGTTTTATTTTAATTAGAGTTGCACATTCACTTAGTCATATCACAGAGCATCATTTTAAACAAAGATGTCTATAGTGAAGGTATCATGGAGGGGCAAATGATGAAAGCAGTGTTGCTCTGTTGTGACACAAACTCTGCTTGTTATGTTTCTGTATCATGATATCACATGCAATGTGAAAGGAGCTCATGGTGTGACAACATCATGCTGTTTTTTGTCACTTGATGAAAGCACCAGATTCTACAGATTCTCTATTGCTTGGAGCAATTGTTACAAGGCTTCTTCAGCTCTTCAGGGGCATTTTTCTCTCTACTAGGGAAGGATCATGATGTATATAAAACAAGAAATGCCACTGATGATGCTTGAACTTTTGAATACATTTCTCATTGAAGTTTTTCTAACGCGGATGCTAAGATTTTTGCATCACTTTATGATTATTTGTTCATGCTCACTTTGCTCTGCTACTGTATTTGTTTTCTTTATTTGTATTTTTAAATCAAAGTATATTTTAATTTCAGTGCCTTATCTGTACTGCTTTAAAAGTTTTAAAGAATTACTGTGGGAGAATTTCCAGTTTAGTTTACATCTACTACACTCCTTTTCAAACCGTATATCCAGATCAGAACAAGCACACTCAATTCAGCTATCAAAAATTATACCCTGATGTTTATTTATTAAACACCAGCAAATATAAAACAGTCAGTTGGCAAAATGAGACAAGAGGCAGGAAAAATAGGGAGAAACATGATATGTCTACATCAATAAGCACGTAATTCCCTAAACGACTGGTAACACTACTGTAAGTAAATAGTACGGACAGTCCCAAACCAATCCCTTTACACAACAGTAGCAGAACAAAAATGAAACCTAGATGATCCATCCTTTATTCTTCACTATGAACACAACAGTTTGGTGGATGGGGATAATGTATGCAACAAAAGTGTGATGCAACCGTTGTGCCAATGGCATAAGCTATCTCCATATTCTAGTGAGCAACCAAAGGTTTGGCAGGAGAAGCAGCAGGCTCACCTGGAAAATGTGTAGGAGCAACCATCATCTGACTGATCTGTAATTCCACAATATCCTGATGTGAAATTACTATTCTGCACCTTTTTAAGCTATTTATTTATTTATTAAATTTATCTGCCATTCCACTTGCTGTAAGTGACTCATTAATTCCTTTCATAGCTCATTATTTGTCGCAAATATGTCTTTTAGGAAAGGTGTCAGAGGTTTATTTTAAAATATTTTTGCCTAGCTGTTTATGTAAGTATTTGTTGTTTTCATGTTTTTTAAAAATAGATTGGGCAGTTGCTGAAAAAAATAAGTTCATTCTTAAATTGTATTCAGTTTGACCTTCAAACCTCTTCTGACCCATTTCTGTTTTTTCACTCTGGGGTTAGCGCAGCTCTCAGGGAATGAAGGTTTTACAGGTTTTTACTTGAATTTCTATTTTATAGCTTATTTCATTTGTGAAGAAACTGATAAAGTACAGTGTCAGTTAAAATAATATGAAGTGGCATAACACCAAAGAAAATTCTTGGTAAAGAAAAAGTATGTAAAAGTTAAATAAATAGTATGCTTAAAAGCATATGGTAAACACAATTAATGAAATATCCATAACAATTATTTAGACAGTGGTTATTACAACTCTGTGGCAGTCATTTTAACTATTCTCCCCTACTTTTGTGTGGTTCCAGAGCCCTTAAAATCCAGTAATTCATTATCAGTTAAACTGAAAAAAAAGTATGCAGGGCTGGTAGCAAGACATAAGACAAACTTCTCCATTCCTTATTCTTTTCAGTCAACTTCTCCCCCTCTGCCAAATTATTGTTGGAACTGATTGTGAGAATAAAGACTAGTTACTTCAGTGAAATGATAATAAAATCAATCATGTGTATAAAATTACTTAATAATTCAGCCAGCTGGTCTCTATTTGGATTCACTTTAGTTCATTAGTTTACAGGGAAAATTCCTTTCACATTTAAGGTTGGAGGGGTATACATAGAAAATAGTTGGTAATTAATTGCAGGTTTCTAAAGAAAGAAAGAAAATTTCAAAATGGCAGAGTGATTATGTCTTCTTTGCAAACACCTTTAGTATCCGTTCTGATTTTGTTCCAATTTTATTTTTATTAGTTATGTAATAGCTTTGACCATTGTTTTGATATTTGTAACAAATATACAATAAATTATTCTTACCAAGTCTGCAAATCATAAAATAAGGTAGTTGCCTTTAAAGAATTTAGGAATGTGTGCAAACAGCAAAATACTTATAGCTATTATTTTGTGAAGAATAAAGGGGATATATCTAGGTTTAAGCATACATACAGAGCAATTAAATTAAATTATTAAATTAATGTATTGTTAAATGGAATCCTTGATAATGAATGTACTATTCTTTGGCTTTTTAAATAAAAAAGCACATAAAGGCAATAACGCTCCAAAGGAATGTAAAGGTTTAAAAAACCTCATATTATACTGAGTACAAATAATTGCTTTCTCTTTCTTACTGAATTGGCAAAACTTTACTGAATGTTGAAATTAGGTGACAGAATCAATACTGAACTCACTTTGACTAATTAGCAGAGTGACCCTATTCAAAGAGTTCGGATGCATAGGATTGCAGACCAAAAGTATGAATTGAACACCAAGAGACACACAAGATTGAAATATAGTAAATTAACTGAAGGAGTATCAAATGAAAAATAGATCAAAAATAGGAATGTGGATCATGAAAACCTGATACTTTGCAAGACAAAGTGCTATCACATATTGAGCCAATAATTTTTTAAAAAAAGAATCAGGACAATAAGATGATAGCTAATTCCTTCTCTACCTATTCAAAGAGTGTATTTGTAGAGATCACACATTCTGGTTAACAAGGAACTTCTCGCTCCTTGAATCTAATATTTGTCAGGATGTTTACCAACAAATTCCAAGAGGTTTTAAAGTATCTTAGTTGCCGTTTCTGCCAACATGTTAACAAGGTTGTTAACAAGGAGGCAATATTATAGGGAGAAGTTGTAATAAGGCATTTCAAAAAGGTCCATTCTGCCTTAAGTGAGTTAAATTACTTTGAACTATTGAATTCCAGCTTCATCCCAACTTAAGTACACTGTTCTTACGCAAAGGTACAGAAAGAATGAAGAATTCAGAGGATGACTTTTCTGCCTATCCCCTCAATATAGGTGAGGATTTAGGAAAGTCTGTTGGTAAAGATAGCAGTTTTTTTTTTCAAATCATACTATAAACTGGAATCAATTGTGGGACAAAATCCCCATGGACTAAGGTAATATGACATTTGTGAGATAGTCCAGCACAATCAGAAGTACTAATTCTCTTTACTACATTAAAAGGACCCTGCAAGTTTGAAAGTATATGTCTCCCCCATCACCTTTACAGCCAAGAAACTAGGGAGGGTGTCTTCAAATCATTTGTCATGCTCCCATTGCTTCTGCAAGCTAAGCTGCTGCTTATCAGCCCATTGTCCTGGCTGCACCTGTTTCCTAGCTCCTGAGGTCATTCCCACATCCCATTTCAGGCAGACTACTAACATGGAATATTTTTGCACTTAACTGAATTCTGTTTGCGCAGACCATCTGGAATCAGCAGGTGGATTATACTGGTTCTCTTCCAAGCTTTGTGGTTTATGATTGTATGATTTCTCCTGTTTCCCATTTTTGCCAGATGCCATAATACTTGTTTATATATTTTGTATATGTTATTTTATGAAATAAATATTTTACTGTAAATTTCAGTGGCATTTATTTTAATAAAAAGCAACACTTAAAATATTAAATTTATTATTTATAAATAAGTAATAAAATAGAAGGCCAGTTCATGTTCCAGAAATGTTTTGCATGTTTGATGTGGAATGGTTAAGACTCTGGGCTTATCAGCTGAAAGGTCAGGAGCCCAAGCTCGAGACCCAAATGCTGCTGTGAAACAGGTTGAACTCCCATTGTCTGCCCCAGCTCCTGCCAATCTAGCAGTTCGAGATGTAAAAATGCAAGTTGATAAATAGGTACCATCTTCAGTGGGAAGGTAACAGAATCCATGTGTCTTGATGTATAGTCAAGCTGGCCACATGACAATGGAAGCATGGTCAGACATACTGGCTCTTTGGCTAGGACACAGAAATGAATATTACCCCTAGAGTCATGACTTGGCAGGGGAAACTTTCGTACCTTTACCATAGTATTAGTATGTCGAGAAGATAACAAGATATGAATAAGTGCCATTCTAAAACAATAAGATCATCCAGTATCACACAATACTTTTTGAACTACATAGAGAGAAGCTCACCCAGATATGATGGAAAATGCATTGATTGCACACAGTCTAAAGTTTAGACTCTAAACCAAAATGACAGAGAGGATTGATGGTGCAAAACATATAATGTAAGTGAAATTATGTGATAGGTTCATTATTAGAAGGTCCCCAGAACAAAACCCACAAAACTCATGGCAAAATGATCTTCAAGTTGTGGCATCTTTCTAATCTGCAGTTATTTCAGATATGATTTAAATAGAATTTCATATTTATTAATTTGATTAATAGAACTTCTACATTGGATTAGTATGCATAAAAGCTTGTTCAGTCATCTGTCTCCAGGAGGTGAGTGGAGGATATGAAGAAGTCAAAAGGTGGTTAGTATGACAGCTCTGTTTTTTTCTCTTGTCTTTCTTGTCAGTTTTGATATTTAGAAAGTGATTGTGGAAGAGACAGCAAACAGGAGAGGTTTAATCCCATAGAACATTTATTTGAAGAAAATTAATTTGAATGAATCTATAATGCCAAATGTGTTTATCAGGAACAACTCTGATGAGATAGATGCATGAAGAAAAGTTCATCAAGGGTTGGCAACCTGGAATCTGTGGCCTGGATGTGGCCCCAACATGAAATCATGCAGTCTAAAATCCCCAAAAGGAATATTATACATTTAAATATTATATACTTATAAAATAAATAAATAAACGTATAATATTATATAATATTATACACTTTATAGTATTTCTATTGGCTTCATACTTTGGATGCACACTTTACTGTTGAATACTTAACTTTGTTTATTTGTTGCTTTATTATTTTATTTACTGTTGTCTTGCAGGATGGAGGAAGCCCACCTGAGGCAGGCTCCTGAGGTGGAACCTGCACCAACCCTGCTACCTGCATGCCTGGCCAGACCATGCCTGTTGCTGCTGCTGCCCTTGCTGCCCAGCCGCTTTCAGAACATATCATGGAGAAGGAGGTGGAGGGCAATACTTGATTATCTCTTCCTCCAGCAGCTGTACAAGATCTCTACCTCCAGGAGCTCTACATATAGGTCTTGCCATCTCTTTAATATCCTAATTAAAGGATGAGCCTCAAGATGGTGCCACAGATGACAGCCCCTTCGAAGTGAGCTTTTGCAGTAAGTTGTTATTCCATAATAATGTGGAATATTTTTTGCAGACTTTGTATTCCAGAAAAAAAACCTCCTGGACATTGGAAGACACAGGTTACTGTTGAAATATCTAACTTCATTT